>VWZO01009764.1:21741-62845 GCA_013396975.1 Bucco capensis
CGGGCTCTACCACGCGCGGAGGGGTGACACTCCGCGACCTTCAGGGCCGCGCCGAGGGCAGCGCCTGCGATTCCCCCGCGGCAGGGATGTGGTGCGGCTCGAAAGGAGTCCCCACGGCGCGGAGGAGCCGGCGAGCTATGCTACGACTCCTGGNCCGTCATGGTCCCCAGGGCCCCGCGGCCGGGGGCGGGGCTGGGCTATGGGGGAGCCATGCCAGGGGTGGGGGGGGAACAGCCCTGGGAGATCCACAGCCTGGGAGTCTGAGTGTGGGTCCATGGTTTGGGGGGAGTCGGTCATGGGAGGGCCACACGACCCATGGCCTTGGGAGGGGACATGAGGGGGTCCTACGGCTCTTGGGGCCATAGGAGGGTCGCTCTGGGGGACACGGCTTGGGTTTCCACAGGGGATCCCTTGCAAAGGATGGGGACAGCCCTCGGGGGGGAACTCACTGTGGCAGCAGCACTGCGGGACCCAGTCGATGTGGGGGCAGGAGAGGGTAGGGAGCATTCCCCCCAGGCCCAATGGCCGCGGGGCTGCACTGGAAAGGTCAGGGAGCAGCGGCTGCCAGGCACCCCTTGACCACCAGGTCCCCTCAGGGTAGCACTGCCAGGACCCCCAGGCTGGCACGACTGGGACCACCCACTGCTGGGACCCCACACCACCAGGAACCCGCGAGGTGATACCACCAGGCTGTGGGGAAAGGGGGTTGGTCTCTGGGGTCCCCAACAGCTACCTCCTGTGGGCAGGAAGCCACTGCCTGTCTGGGGCAGGTGGGGTGGGTCCCCTGGTGACAGCCACCACCGCAGGGTCCCCCAAAGCAGGGACCTGCTGGATCCTGCCAGCACGGGGTGCCATGAGCTGCCCGTGATCAACCTCCCCATGGTGCCACCGCCACTCGCCTTGGGAGGAGGTGGGGACCCCAAGGATGGGGACAGGAAGCAGTAAGGGAAGAGATGCTGGGGTCCGGGGAGCTGGCAATTGCAGGGCCAGGCAGCTGCCAGCATGCCCTCTTCCCACCGTGGGGACAGTGGCAGGTTGGTCAGGCCCCAGCAGGGTGGCCCAGGTGACAGCTGTCCCCTCCACGCAGCAGGGCACAGGCAGCCAGGCCTGGACTTGAGAAGGCAACTTTAATTCAGGCAGGTTCAGATGTTCAAGCACTGCATGGCACTAGGCTCTGGGGACAGGGACAGAGGCTGTCCCCTGCCACCTGCCCAGTGCCATGGCCACGGTGCCAGCGGGTCCCTGTGTGCGCAGCAGCGAGGGGATCCCCTGGGATCCCAATCCCCATGGCCAGCCGCTCCTTTGCCATGCCAGTGGTGCTGGTGAGACCCTGAGGGTGACGGTGGCAGTAGGCGGTGTGCGATGGCTTCCCCTCCCTTGGGACTGGGCTCCTGGCCCGCAGGAGCTCCCGTAGCTGGGTGAGGTGATTCCCCGTGGTGCTTCCCCAGCTCGTGTTAAGCAGGATGGGGAAGGAGGGGTGGTGGCAGCCTGCTGGGGCCATCCTGCACCCCATCGTCATGACGGTGAGGACACGATGGTCACCTCTTCCTGCCCTGCCAGCGGCGCAGTAGCCACTGGGTGACGAAGGGCCAGGTGACAAGGAAGAGAACGGTGTGCAGGGCACGGGGGGAGATGGTCAGGGGCCAAGGGGATGTTCCCTAGCAAGGAGACAGAGAGAGGCAGTGTGGGGAGGGGGACAAGGATGACACCACTATGACCCAACATCCCCTCCCACCCTCCATAGAAAAGCATGTGGCACTGGGCCATGGTCACAGTCCACCATCCTTGTCACATCCATCAGCCTCTGGAGATCTTCCCCCAACATCGTTGTCCTTGGTGCTCAGATGCTGGGGACACCTCCCCAGGGATGTCACCTGGTCCCCAGCTGAGAGACCCTTCCTCCCCATGTCACATCTCCAGGCCTCTGTAGGCTGTTGAGCATCATTGTGGTGTCAGGACCACCACACAGTGCCACCTCCAACTCACCTGAGGAGCCAGTGACAGGCCAGGGTCGGTGTCAGCTGTGTCCTCCTGCAAGACAGGAGAGGGTTTGGGGTGCAGGTGGAGCTGGGTTCCTCCTTCCCCTCCTCTGTCCTCGGAAGAGGTGGGGAATGGGCGGAAGTGAGGGCTCCTGCGAGGGATCTGGCTGGGATCCCGGACTGGTAGCTATGATGGGGACAGCGGCTCCCTGCCTGCACTTCGGGGTGGATCAGAGCAGCACCAGCTCCTGCCCTGCTAGGACATGCCACCAAAGCCTGACTCCTGTCGGCAGGCTGTGGGTCCCTGCAGGGCACGGCAGGTCCCTGCCCGGCACAGCACAGCACGTACCTGCGCGGCAGCCAGCGTCTCCAGCTGCCTCAGGCGCTCCAGGACTCGCCCCATGTCATCCTGCAAGGCTCGCACGGTGCCAGCCACGAGGGCATCCAGCTCTGCCGGCAGCCCCTGGGCGAGCTCAGGGCTCTCGGTGTCCTGCTCCTCTCCCCTGGTGAGCTGGAGATCTGTGGGGCACAAGGCCAGGTACTGGGGTGGGCAAGCAGGGCACCTGGCAACGCTGCCTGTCCAGGCATCACCTCAGCCTCCCCCAGGACCCCCGGGTCTGGCAGAAACCACGCTGTGCACTATCACCCAGCCATGGATCCCATTGATGCCTGCACTGCCCTCCGAGCTGCTGCATGCTTGCAGCTCTGCCTGCACTGCCCCAAGCTCTGTGGCCCACATCTCCTCCACTGGCTGGCACGGGACCTGTCCCTGGTGACACAGGCCACTGTGTCACCCCAAGCACTGTGGTGGTGGCAGTGGGTGACCTCCAGCACTGATGCAGCAGGTGGACATGGGTCACCTTGCTTCACCCAGCAAAGGCAGGATGCTGTGCCAAGCACTTGGGCACAGCAAAGGCCCCAAACCTGCCTGGCAAACAGCCAGGTGATCTGTGCTGTGAGCAGGAGACAGGCAGGGCCTTGCTGCCAGCACCCTGAGGGCAGCTCAGCCCCTGACACCCCGAGGACATCCCACCCTTGGCACCCCAGGGACAGCCCAGCCTCCCTTTACCAGCCTCGTTACAAGTTAACTCCCCAAGGTCAAGCAGCTCTGGAGGGCTGGTGGAAATGTTAAGGGGGGAAGATAAGGGTGACACAGGTGGGCTGTACCCAGGTAAGCTGGTTGCACCATTCCTGCTGTCCCATGAGGAGCAGAAAGCCCCCCTGGGATGTCTGGGGACAGCCACAGAGTGTGGCAGCAGGCTTCCTGTCCTCTCACCATGGTGGCACAGCACAGGGCCTGGCTGTTCCCAAACGCTGGCAGCAGCAGTAGGTGACACTAGGTGAGTGGCACTGCAGGACACCCATGGCCCAGCTTCACCCGCTGCTTCCCCAGTAACACACACATCCAGGGGCACTGGGTGAAGATGCTGGCAGCAGGGACCACAGGCAGGAGCTGGGTGCAGGGACTCAACCCCACTCCCCTCCTAAGCATCCCTGATTTAGGTAATTTAGCATCACTGTGGGGACAGGCAATGTAGCAGGTCCATCCTAGAGGGACAGAGCCACCAAACTGCTTGGGGACCAAGGGGTGAGGAGAAGGGCTGCTCAGGACTCCTCGTGGCTACTGACTAACCCACTCCTGGGCACTGGAGCCAAATTCTGCTCCCTGTTGATGGTCACAGCCCCCCAACAGCTGGCCCTGCTTGCAGGGAGGGTGGGGAGGGAGCAGCAGGAAGGTGCACAGAGCCAAACGCTGCACCCACCTCTCTGGGAGCTGCTCCTCCCCTCTAGTCTTCTGCCTTCAGCCCGCTCTGCCTGCCCAGCGCTGCGGGGCCGTGGGGGCTCAGGCCCAGCCTGGACACTGCCATTTGGGGAGAGACCCAGCAGCTGCCCAGCCTGCACAAGGGGAGAGAAGAAGGGCCCTGAGACCCCTGCTCCCCTCCCTGGGGGCTGTGAGGGCCGCAGCAGTGATGCCAGGGCAGCAGTGAGGTCTCTCCCCCTGCCCCATGGTGGCATTTTTGGTGGTGAAGCTGAATCCCACAGGCAACTCCAGCCTGGTTCAGGAGGCAACAGAACAGAACCCCCCAGGCAAGAGGAGTGCCCAGGCTCAAGCTGGCAAAAGAGCTCCGGGGAGAAGGCAGGCAGGTGACAACTTCTCCCCTCTTGCCTACAGGCTGTGCTGAGTGCTGCCCCTGCCAGCCAAGCTGCCCAGCAGCAGGCAGCTGAGCAAGCAGCAGAGGTGCAAGTGAGGTGTCCATGCCAGCCCCTCGCTCAGTCTCGGCAGCCCCACTGGAATGAGGGGCACCATGGGTGGTGCCAGGGAGCACCAAGGGCTTCTCAGCCTCCCCTCACTGACAGGGACCAGACCAGGGAAAGCAAAGTGCAGAGAGGTACAGCCCCATAGGTTTTGGGAGTCCCTGAGCTGCCTGGATGCGATGCTGAGCAGCAGCGTGGCAGTGCTGTGGTGCAGAGCAGAGCTGATGGTACAGAGAGATGTAGGGCAGGGCTGGCAGTGGGAACAGCCTCTGCTGTGGTGCAGCAGGAAGGACCTCAGCACTCCCCAGCCCTCTGTTACCTGCTCGGACTCCATCTGCTCCAGGGTGTCACAGTACACATCCCCCTCGGAGTCACTGGTGCCCTGGGCACCCTCGGCGGCAGGAGCCAGCCCTCCTCCTGCAAGGGAAGCACACGGCTCAGCCGTGGGCCAGGGAGGTGAGCCAGCTGGGTCCTGAGGGCAACAGAAGCTCAGTGCAGCTGCAAGGCAACAGCTCTGCAAGTGGGCAGGAAGGCAGCATCCATGTGCACAAGGCAAGAGGAGAAGGAAACTGAGGCACAGAGGGAGAAGGAACCAGCTCTGTTACCACCACCCAGATTGTGGCCGTCAGTCCAAGGACTGAATTCCCCTTCTGCCCAGAGTGCTGCTCACAGGCAGGCATGTCCTGACCTAGGGTGAGTTTCTCTGGCCATATGCAGCTCTCACAGGGGGAAGAGGGCTGTCATGGCAGCCAGGCAAAACCCTGGCACAGAAGGGAGCCCCTCTGGTGGGATTCACTGCTCCAGTAGGGAGCAGGTATGGCTCACATCACCCCAACTGCCACCAGGACAACAGCATCTCCTGCTGTGCAGCCAGGGGCAGTGCCCAGCTCCCCCCACGCTGCCAGCCCAAGCACACACATGGACATGGGATGCCCACAGATGCTTGCTTGGAGACCGTATACACTCCTCAGGGGACACTTGGGATGGTAGTGGTGGGGAACTCCTCCCTGGAGCATCCTACCCCAGCCAGGGCACAGTGAGTGAGAGACCCCCAGAGAGCTCTGTGTGTGCTCCTGAGGGAAGCACATGGTGATGAGTGTGTGAGTGTGAGAGGCTGCAAAAGAAAACACAGAGCCAAGGTGTTGCCCACAGTCCAGGCAGAGAGGGCCAGGGCTCAGCACTGTGGCTCCCAGTGCTGTGGAAGGGGTGGATGTGGCTTGAGCCAAGGGAGAACATCCCCTGACAGAACACAGACCTTCCAGGGTGCTGTCTCCCCAGTCCATGGAGAAACACCTTCCCCTTCTCACTGTGGTTTAGCAGCATCAGGCCCCTTGGCATAGGGAAGAGCAATGCTGAGCCAAACCCAAGCCCAGGGTCACCCTGGCACCGAGCACAGCACAGGGTGCTGGACCCATGAAAAGCTCCAGCTCATCGTGACTCAGGCAACACCTGAAACACTGGCAGGGAAGCACCAGAGGTGCCTGAAGCTCTGCAGGAGGATCGAGGCCCAGCCTTGTGGCAGTGCCTCCTCTGCAGGGTCTCTGTTGGCCACACCAGGGAGACCAACCTGGCCCATGCTGCCCGTTCTGCTGCTCCCCAGGCAGGGCAACTTCGGGGTGCTCTGGAGCTGAGCTGCTCACCGCCTTGTCCTCGGCTCTCTGCTCCCCACTGCCTGCAGAGGGCAAGGGCAGAGGAGTTAAAGGGGATCCTAGCAGCACAGGCTCAGCCCTGCTTCCCTGCCAGCACGACCCAGGGACACACAGATGAGGGGTAACCCTCCTGCCAGGCAGGCCAGCAGCCTCTGGACACAGACAGAGAGGGGCTGGGGCCATTGCTGGCAGACAGGAATCAATGTGAGCCCCAGCAGGCAGCAAGGTCTGCCCCCTGCAGATTGTCCTGCTCACTCCTGAGCCTCTGCAGCAGCAGGCTGAAGGATCAGCACTGGCCAACAGCTGGGTAAATACCAATGGGTGACAGGTGACAGCTACTGTCCCTGGCAGGGCAGAGAGCCCAGTGCAAGAAGTGCTGCCTGGGGACAGCCCTGTCTGGGCAGCACATGCTGCCACAACCTGTGAGGCCTTCTGGTAGGCAGCAGCACTCCAGGGAGGGTATGGGCCTGGAGCTCCAGCGCTCCTACTGCCCCACAGAGCCCACAGGGTTAAGCCCAGCCATGTTTCCAGCAGCCCCAGGGACTTTGCTCCCTGTTCCTGGCCAGGCAGGCAGGTAGGTATGTGGCAATGCGGCTCTGCCTGCTGCTTGCCTGCACATCTCTGCCTCTGCAATCCCAGCAAACTCTTGGCCACAGGAGCCCTGAGCTCAGCCCAGGTGACTGAATCCCCTGAGGGGAGGGGGGACAAGGGCAGCCCCCACCCCACAGAGGGCTTAGCCCCAGGGCAGCTCTGCTCAGGGACTGTCATTGTTCCCAAATCTCTCCTTGGTGTGTGTGCTGTGACCACAGGGGTGGGTAGGTATGGGCAGGGTCCCCTCACCTCACACATCTCTGTGCCAGGACAAGCCTGGCTCCAGTGCTGCCCCTCCCTGTGCCCACAGGGCTGGCAGAGCAACACTGGGCCTGTGTGTCAAGGGCTGAATCCTCAGCTCCCTGCTGCTTCCCAGCCTTGGCCTACATCTGCAAGACTCTGGTCAAAGCTCTGCTGACTGGGGAGCTGCTGGGACCCTGAACCGTGTTGACTTTGGAAATAAACAAAACCAAACCTTTCCAGACTCCTCTTGCATAGCACCTCTGTCCCCAGAAGCCCCCTGGGGCTGTCCTGCCCTCACCCACCACATCATCTCCAGCCACCTTCCTGCCCTGGATTATCAGCAGTGAAAGCTGCAATCACTCCAAACCTGAAGGCAGGTTAGAAAACCTTTAACACAAATGACTCAACAGCTTAAGATGTTCAGTGCTTTAAACCACTGCTTCAGGCACCTCAGGCTCATTACCTCCACAGACACTACCAGGTGTAGACTGAAGTGCCACTGTCATCTGTAAGTGACACTAGTGCAGGATGACACTTCCAAGTGGGTAATGACCAAGAGTTCAGACCTAGCTTTTACATTCCAGAGAAAAATAAAGTCTATTTGCCTTTTAAAGGGATTCAGCATCAAAATGGAGAACAAAAGCTCCTGGGTACCCAGGAAGGAGCAGCCATCCCCAGGCCTAGCCTTACAGGCAATGTGTTTTCAGCATCCTGGTTGGAAGCAGGGGGTGACAGTAGCTGTCAGCTGCAGGACAGATGCCTGGGGACAGGCAGGGAGGGAGTCTATTTATCAGCACTCACTCCTCTGACATTAGCACAGCACTGACAGTTACACACCCACTGCGAATACACTCTCGAAGCTCATCTGCTGCTGGGCTGATCCACTGGAGATGCAGCACAGCAAAGCTCCAGGCATGCAGCTGGCAGGTTCACTCTGCAGCAGCCAACACCTTTCTGAACCACCATGTCCAGCCCCTTGCTCCCTCGGGTGCTTCTCAGCAGATATACCCAGGACTGCCCTGCTCCAGGGTGGGACAGGTTTCCAGCCTGCTCTCAGCATGGGGCAGCAGCCCCAGGCATGGCAAGGGTTGGGAAAGACTTCTCTCTAGCACAAGGTGATCCCAGTAATCCTGCTTCTCAATCCCATTTTCCCCACATCTACTTTGCTGCAAAAACTGGCTGGCATGTCCCAATGTTTACATCAGATAACCTGTACACAGCCTGCCCTGCCCAGAGGGGCACCAGTGCCAAGAGCAAGCACAGCCTCCCTGCCACAGCACTGCACAGGAGCTGATCCCCTGCTGCACTGAGCACAGGGATCTGGCTAAGGGCCATGTGGAAGCCAAATCTCCAGTTTGTGCCTCAAGAGTTTTACAAACAAAAAGCCCAGCCTGAAAGGACACTTGTGTCACTTGCTTGGTGATGCCCAAACAAGAAGTTGGGTATGGTGTTTCCATCCTGTCCCCTCTCTCCTCTAGCACCAGCAGCTGGACATGCCCTGGGGAAGAGCAGAGCCCAGAGGCAATGGCCATATACTGGTGCAGAAGCAAGCAGGGAACAGCAGGAGTGATGTGCCAGGAGAGAAGAGCATGGCACTGAGGTGAGGGATGTGCTGGGCACAAGCAGGGCGCAGCAGCTCCCACTCACCCCCTTTCCTCTTGAAGAAGGCCTCGGGGGGCCGAGGCATGTCGTGGATCACCTCGTAGAGTGGCTCAAAGTACCTGAACATCTCTTCTGTCGTCTCGTCCATGGGCACTGTGTCAATGATCTGGGGAGGGAGGCAGCTCGCTACAGGCACCACCGAGTACCCTGGTCACGCTGCTCTCCCCCTTCCCGTTACCTTTTGGGCCACTTTCTTCATCTCAGCCACATAAGCTGCCATCGCCTCCTCCTTGGACATCCTCCCCAGGCTGTGCCAGGCATCCCTGGGGGTGATGCTGGCTGTGAGGCAGGGAGGAGTGGGGTGAACCAGCCACGAAGCCAGCCATCCCCCATTCTCCCCGAGCCTTACCACTTGTACCGCCCGATGGGGTCCCAGAAGCCAGGCCTCGGCCCCTCGCAGCAGCCTGCCGTGGCCTGCTTGTAGTAGCTGTAGAACCGCAGCATCTCCTCGTAGGAGGGACGGTACGAACCTGCCACGGGGCAAGGCCTCAGCGGAGTCGGGAGCAGGGCTGGGACCGCTGGCCGCAACTCCCCGGCCCCGTTCCCGGCTCCTACTCACCGCTGCGGGGTAGCCCTTGGATAACCTGAACGGCAGCGCGGAACTGCTCCCCGCACCCTGCCTCCTCCATGGCCTCGGCCCCGCGGCCTGCCTCTCTCCCTGAAGGGACAGCGCTGGGGCCAATCAGCACTCTCCTTCCAGCGACCTCCCTCCCCGCCTCGCCCAATCAGCGCTCCGCTTCCGGGACGGGCCGCCCTGCCCCCTCTCCTGCCCCTTCGCTCCCGGCGCGCCGCAGCCAATAGTGGGAAGAGGAGCCTCGCGGCCGCCCCCTGCTGGAGGGATGGCGTATGTGATGCCGCGGCGCTCTCTGGTGGTCTGAGAGCGGCACTGCAGTGCGCGGGGACCAGCACGGGGCGACCGGTGACACTGGGATAAAGAGCCCGGGCATCGTGACAGGGCACCGAGACAGGACACTGGGATAAAGACCCAGAGCATCGTGAGAGGGCACCGGGACAGGACACCGGGACAAGAAGCCTGACCATCACGACAGGGCATTGAGACAGTGACAAGGCACCGGGACAGTGTCAGTGCATCAGCTGATAGGCAGGGACGTTGCACTGGGACGTTACACGGCACACGGGGACAGCCCTGAGGGACAGTGCGCTGGGACGGCGTAGTGGGACAGCACATGGGGACAGCACATGGAGACAGGACACGGGGACAGTGCAGCAGGACATTGCACTGGGACAGCTCACGGGGGTATTGCCCGTGAGCCAGGCAGTGCCCAGAGAGTGCAGCAGTGCCCTGGGGCGATGCCGTGGGGTTGCAGGGCTGTTGCCTGGGGCAGTGGGACAAGGACAACGCTCTGGGGCATGGGGACAACCACCAGGAGACTGGGACCATGGTCCCAGACATGGGGACAATGTGCTAGGACAATGCACCAGTCATGGGGACAAAGCACTGGGGCTGTGTACTGCACAGGGACACTGGGACATTGCACTGGGGAACTGGGATGTTGAGCTGGGATATTACACTGAGGCAATGCACCTCGGCACTGCACTGGGGAACTGGGACAATCCACTGGGATAATGCACTGGGATGTTGCACTGGGACATCACTCCAGGAGACTAGGACATTGGACTAGGACAGTGTCACCAGAGCACTGGGCAGGGGCACAGTCCCATTGCATGGGGCAGGGGACAGTTGGGTCTGGCAGAGCAGGGGATTACTGTTGATTATTATCCAACTTCATTAATTATGATGGTGAGGAAGGGACAGAATTTGGGCTTCCTGAGCCCCTGAGGGGAAGCTCCTTCCCCTTTAGCTCTGGGGGCTTTCCTTGAAGGCAGGGTGCTGTGGGGACATGGATGATGGGGTGTGACCAGGAGCTACAAAGTGCCCTGGGGATGTTATTGGGGTCCCTCAGGACCACCTGGATCCATCCCTTGCCCAGGATCCATCCCTTACCCATGTCTGGCTGCCAGGGGACACCCAAAGCAGGTCTCTGCAGTCCTGTGCCACACTTCACCCTCCTCCCATACTCCTGTTTTCCTACAGTTTGGGAAATTTCCCTTAATCCCACCTCCAGATCCCAAATCCAAGTTGGGGAGGACACCACCCTTAGATCCCCTCATCCCCATCCCACATGCCCTGGGGGAACATTTCCTCTCTGCATTCCAGATCCAGCAAAAAACCAAACGCAAGCCTCCGCAAAGCTCTTTAAGCCTCTTGCCGTTGCCAGGCTCTGACTCAGGGCTTCTGCTCGGGGCCAGCCTGGGGCCTCGCTGCCCCTGACTCGCTGCCAGCCGCGGGCCGCCCGGGAGCGGTGACTCACGGCACACGTGCTGGGCTCTCAGCGGCCGGGAATGCGGAGCTGCGCTTCCCGGGGGATGCATTCCAGAGCACAAAGAGTCCCGCGGCGGCAGAGGGGCAGGGGGCAGCCAGCAGTGAATGCCTTTGGGCCAGGGCTTCTGCAGCCAGACAGTTTTGGCCTCGGCACCTCCTGGCTCCACGTGTCCCCCAGCGCCCGGTGGCCACGTCCCGTCCCACTGGGACCTGTCCCCTCTGTCCCCTAAGCGACAAACCCACGGGCGACGAGTCCCCAGGGCTCTTCCCTTCACCCTGCCTCAGTTTCCCCTCCCGCGGGGGCCACGCTCTGAGCAGATCGACACATCCCTTGCTGAATTCCTGGCAATGCAATTCCCGTAGGAGAAGGAGGAGTGCTCGGAGCAGGGGCTGATTGGGGGGATGCAAGGGGAATTGTGGGGTGCTGTGACCACTTTCCCTGAGGGTTCTTGGCAAAGCAAGATGCATTTGGCATAAAGAAATTCAATGTGTTTTGCAGCTCCTGAGGTGCTGAAAGCCTTGTCCCACGCAGGAGGAGACATTGCTCTGAGAAAGTCCTTCTGTCCCCATGTCCCCAAAGGGCTCAGAGACATCTCTACCCTCCCAAAACACAGCCAAGGGGCTGTCCAGATGTGGCCCCAGCTGTCCAGATGTTGAATGAGTCACCCAGGTCTTCTGCAGTGCCTAGGTACCACCCCAGGGTGCCCATATATATTGCTCCAGGATATTCTGATATCATCCAGGATGCCCAGATGTTGCCCCAGGATACTCAGATTATCATTCAGGATTCCCAGATGTTGCCCCAGCATGCTCAGCTACCACCCAGGGTGCTCAGACATCACCCTGATGCTCCAGATGTTGCCCTGTGTGTACACAGGTTGCTCCATGAAAACCAGAGGCCAGGCAAGATGACCAGCTGTTCCCCAAGCTGTCCAGATGTTGCCACAGGATACTCAGATATCACCCAGGGTGCCCCTCAGTTGCTCCAGGTATGCAGATGTTCATTCAGGATAGTCCAGTATCATCCCAGGTGTCCAGAATTTGCCTCAGGGTGCCCTGATGTTGCCCTAGGTGTCCAGATGTTGGTCCAGAACACTCCAGTATCATTCAAGGTGTCCCTAAATTGCCCCAGGCTGCCCAGTTGTTGCCCCAGTTTACTCTAGTATCATTCAAGGTGCCCACTAGTTGCCTCACAGTGCCCTGATGTTGCCCTAGGCATCCAGATGTTGCCCCTGGATCCTCAGGTATCACCCAGCTGTTGCCCCAGGCAACTGTCTCTCCCAGGCTCTGGCAGCCGTTGGCAGTGTCACTGCCCTGCCCCAGGGGAAGTCACTGCCTGCCGTCCTGGTTTCCTCTGCCTGTGCTGCAGGTCCTGGTGCCCAGCCCAGCCCTGCCATGCCCTTTCCCTCCCTCCAGACACCCAGGAGTTCTGCAAGAAGCTGTGTTGCTTGGCGGAAAATTACCTCTTGGCACAAGGGCACTGCCTTGTGCCACAGGTGACACCACAGGTGACACCACAAAGCCTGACCCTGCCACTGCCCCATCACCTGTCAGCACTGCTGGGTGTGGGGTCAGGGGCCCCAGGGTGGGGATGCAGGGGATCTGCTCTGCTCTTCTGGCTTGGCTCAGCACTAGTGTGGCAGCAGCACTAGGGCAGGGATTGTGCGCCTGGACTAGACACTGGGGAGGTCACAGCTCCAATCCTGGGGTCAGGTTTGGGCTCCTCACTCCCAGAAGGACATTGAGGTGCTGAGTGTGTGCAGAGAAGGGCAAGGAAGCTGGGGAAGGGTCTAGAGCACAAGTGTGCTGAGGAGCAGCTGAGGGCACTGGGGTTGGTTAGTGTGGAGAAGAGGAGGCTCAGGGGAGACCTTAGCTCTCTCTCCACATCCCTGAGAGGAGGCTGGATCCAGGTGGGGGTTGGTCTCTTCTCCCAAGGAACAAGTGATAGGACAAGAGGAAATGGCTTCAAGTTGCACCAGGGGAGGTTTAGGAACAATTTCTTCATGGAGTTTCTTCCCTGAGAGGGTTCTCAGGCACTGGCCCAGGCTGCCAGGGAGGTGGTGGCATCACTGCCCCTGGAAAAGTTCAAACCCATGTAGCTGTGCTGCTTGGGACCATGGTGAGCACGGGAGTGTTGGGTGGATGCTTGGACTCCACAGTCTCAGAGGTCTTCTCCAATCACAATGATTCTATGATCCTCCTGCCACCACCCATCACCCCACCAGCAAGCAGTGGCTGAGGGAGAGGTGGGAAGGTGTGAAAAATGCAGGGATTTAGGGTAAGATCATGCCTGTGCACACCGGACCATGGTAAGAAAACATCCTGGTGCATTCCCATCCCGGTACAGCCCCATCCCAGTACAGATCCATCCCGGTACAGATCCATCCCAGTAGAGATCCATCCCGGTACAGATCCATGCCAGGGCACACCAGACTCCAGGACATTCCCATCCCAGTACAGTCCCATCCCGGTACAGATCCATTCCAGTGCAAATCCATCCTGGTGCAGATCTGTCCGGGTACAGATCCATCCTGGTGCATACCGGATTCTGGGGCATTCCGATCCCGGTACAGCCCCATCCTGGTGCAGATCCATCCCAGTGCAGAAACATCCTGTACAGATCCATCCCGGTGCAGATCCATCCCCGTGCATTCCCTTCCTGGTGCAGATCCATCCCGGTGCATACCGGACTCTGGGGCATTCCCATCCCGGTACAGATCCATCCCGGTGCAGATCCATCCCAGTGCAGACCCATCCCGGTGAAGAAACATCCCGGTACAGATCCATCCCGGTACAGATCCATCCCAGTACAGATCCATCCCACTACAGATCCATCCCGGTACAGATCCATCCCGGTACAGATCCATCCCGTTACGGATCCATCGCGGCGCATTGCCATGCCAGTGCATTCCAGTCCCGGTGCAGCCGCTGCCCGGCCCGGGCCGGCACAAACGGTTAACAGTGCCGGGGCTGAGCTGTGGCTCCTCCTGGTACCTCCCCGGGCCCAGCCCCGCTCCCGGCGGGGCCGCCCAGCCCCAGCCCGGCTCCAACCCCGTCCTCCGCCACCGCCCAGCCCGCTTGCACCGGCCGAGGGGTACCGGGAGCACGGGGGGTACCGGAGCACCATGATCTGCGGCAGGAAGGCTCGTCCCGTCGCCGAGCAGCCCCGTTCCCCCCTGGACGGCTCCGGTGGCTCCCGCCGGCCCGGCAGAGCCTTGAAGAAACTGGGTGAGTGCCGGGGCCGGTACCGACGCGGGGGCACACGGGGCAACCAGACCGGGGCGGGCAGGGGCGACCGGGCAGAAACTCCTGGGGGACAGGCCGTGACAACAGGGTCCGGGAGGGATGTCTGGGGCTCAGAGGGGCTCCGAAGCAGCTGGAGACCCCCATGGCAGGGAGGGCTCCCCATGGCAGGGAGAGCTCCCCAAGATAGCCAAGATCCCCATGCAGCAAATTGTCCCCATGGCTGGGTGAGGTCCTCACCATGGGAAGAGGTCCCCATTGCCACAAAGGTCCACACGCCAAGGAGTGTCCCCAAAGTAGATGGGATCCCCCGTGGCAGGGAGGAACCCCCATGGCTGGGAGGCATCCCCAAGATAGCCATGGTCCCCATACAGGAAATTGTTCCCATGCATGGGTGAGGTCCTCACCATGGCCAAGAGGGTCTCTCATGACAGGGAGTGTCCCTCATGGTCTCTGTGCTGGAAATTATCCCTGTGTTTGGATGAAGACCCCATGGCCAGAAGGGCTTCCGTGGCATGGAGTATCCCTGAGGTGGATGGGGTCCACCACGGAAGGGAGAGGTCCTCAAGATAAGCCAAGGATCAGTGCAGAAAGTCCTTCCAATGGTTGAGTGAGGTTCTCACCATGGGAAGAAGTCCCCATGGCCACAAAGGTCCACATGCCAAGGAGTGTCCCCAAAGTGGATGGGGTCCCCCATGGCCATGAAGGTCCCCATGGCAGAGAGTGTCCCCAAGGTGGATGGAGCACCCCACAGCAGGGAAGGGTGCCCATGGCTGGGAGGGGTCCCCAGGGTAGCCCCAGAATAGCTATGTGTTGCCCCAGAGGTCTGGGTCAGTGGAGTCAGGGTTCAGCCACACCACAGGTGACAGGAGCCCTCCTGCTCAGGGCACTTACTGTCCCCAAGACTCAGCTCCAGCTCCTTGGGACCCTCCCCCAATACCATGCCTCAGTTTCCCCACACCCTGGTGCTGTTGCAGTGCTGTTGGCCCAAGGTCCTCTTGACCCCCACTGCTGGGGCAGAGCTGCCCTGAGGCACGGGCTGGCACAGTGGGTGCCAGGAGGGTCAGGGCGTGCCTGCTGGGCCTGATCCTGCCTGGGTGCAGATAGGGCTGGGGCTGGCCCTGTGCCACTCAGGGAGGGTTTGCATGGCTCAGTGTGGCTGTGTGTCTGCTGTGTCCCTGTGCCCATGCATCCATTGCTCTGCACACCCATACGCTCGTGCCTCCGTGTATCCATGTCTTTGTATGGCCTTGCATCAGTGCATTGTGCATCTGTCTGTCCATACATCCATGTATCCGTGCATCCCTGTGTCTCTATATCCATCCTTCTATATTTCTGTTCATCAGTGCCTCTGTATGTCCATGCATCCATCTGTCCTTGCATCCATGTGTCTATGCAGCCATACATCCCTGCCTCCCCATGTCCATGCTTCCGTGTGCCGCTGCAATGCTGCATCCCTGAGTCCCTACATCTGTGTGTCCATGCATCCGTGTGCTTGTGTGTCCTCACATCAGTGCATCCATATAACCATGTGTCCATGTATCCATCCATCCCTGCATCTCTATATCCATGTGTCTGTGCGTCAGTGCATCCGTGTGTCTATACATCCATACATCCTTGCATCTCTGTGTCCATGCATCCTTGTGCCTGTGCATTGCTGCATCCATCTGTCCATGTGCCTCTGTGTCCGTGCATCCGTGTGTCCATGTATCCTTGCATTGGTGCATCCCTGCATCCATACATACCTGCATCCATATACCTGTGTATTTATACATCCCTGCATCCATATATCCATGCATCCATGTATCAGTGCTTCCCTACGTCCATCTCTCCGTGCCTCTGCATCCCCATGTGTCCAAGCATCCATATCCTTGTGCATCCACGTACCTGTGTCCTTTTGTCACTGTGTCCATGTATCCCTGCATCCATATATCCACGTGTCCATGTCCATATATATCCCTATGTCCATATATGTGTGTCCATGTGTCCATGCAGCCACACACTGTGACCCCACGTGTGTTTGTCCAAGCATCCACGTGCCCACCTGCCTATACATATCTGTACATCCATACCTCCCTGTTTGTGCATCCATGTGTCCATGTGTCCATGCCTGCCTTCTGAAGGTGCTCTAATCCCTCACCGCGGGCAGGAGGTGGTGGCAGCTGGTGGCAGCTGGTGGCCGTGGCCAGCTGGGGATGTCCCTGCTGGTTCCCCCGCGCAGAGCGGTGCCTCCGCCCGGAGCAGGGACAGAGCTGCTGAGGTTGTTCCCAGATCAAACCAGGAGGAAATAGCAGTTTGGGGAGAATAGGCGGAAGGTTCCTGCCCTGCCCGGAGCCAGGCGTGGGCCCGCGGGTGCGCCGAGGCCATCCCCTCGCTGCCAGCAGGGCCCTGCCCCTCTCCGTGCGGGACTGGGCTGGCTCTGCTGGGATCCAGAGCTGGGCTCTGCCGGGGGAACAAGGCTCAGCCACCGTCCTGGATGGCCACACTGTGCTGTGCTGTTCTCTCCAGTCCCATCCCACCCCATCCCATCTCACTCCATCCCGTCTGCCCCATTCTGCCTACCCTGTGTCCCATCATGTCTGTCCTGTCACATCCCATCCTGACCTGTCCCATCTCATCCTGTCCTGTCTGCCCTGTCCTAGCATGTTTGTCCCATACAATGCCATCCCATCTCTCCTGTCCCATCCTGTTGGTTCCTCTCTGCCCTATCCCATCCCATCCACCCCATAATGTCTGATCCTGCCCTGTCTGGTCCACTCTGTCCTGTCCCTTCCTACCTATCCAATCCAGTCCCATCATGTCTTGTCTGTACTGTCTCATCTGTATGTCCCATCCCATCCCATCCCATTGCCATCTCTCCTGTCTTTCCCATCCTATACCATCCCCCCATCCTGTCCCATGCCATCTTGGGCCACTGTCCTACTGTGTCTGTCCCATGCCATCCTGTCCCGTCACATCATGTCTGTCGTGTCCCATGCTGTCCCCTGCCACTGCATACTATCCCATCCCATCCCATGGGATGTGCAGGGGTGTACACATGCAGATGTGCACCAGGACCTCTCCACTCCCTCAGTCCCCCCTCAGATCCTCCAGTACCTCCCAGTGCCCCCCAGTAGCTTCTCAGGGTGCTGGTCCCCCCAGGCCTGACGGAGGATGAGGACATCCAGCGGATGCTGCGGGGATCCCTGCTCCGGAAGATCAAGTCACGAGGGGTGCCCAGGGAGCGACTCTTCCGTCTGCAGGAGGATGGGGTCACTGTCTGCTTCGAGGGACGTTTCCGGGGGGCTCGCTCCCCACAGAGCTGTGAGTGACAGGGTGGGGGACCATCCCCTGGGGACTTGGGGACACTGGGCCACATCCTGCACTCAGGACCCAGACCCCACCCCAGGACTCAGGTTCCAATCCAGGACCTAGACCACAACCTGGAAATTGGATCCTCACCCAGAACCTGGACCCTAACTTGAGACCCAGAGCCCACCCCAAGACCTAGACCTCTACCCAGGACCCAGACCCCAGCCCAGGACCCAGATCCCCACCTGGGACTTGGACCTCTACCCAGGACCTAGACCCTGAACTGAGATGTGGACCCTAGTCTAGAACAGGAACCTCTACCCAGGACCTGGACCCAACCCACTGTACCCAGTGCCTCCCAGTGTACTCCAGGCTGAGCCCTCAGAGCCCACACCCTGCCCTGTCACCTTTGGCACAAATGCCATCTCCACCCTGGCCAGACTCTCTTCCTGCTCCCCACCATCACCCATCTCTTTCCAGTCTCTGGGCTGGGCTGGGTGCCCAGAGCTGGCACCACTGCAAGGCAGCTCCATCCCCCACCAGTGTCCCTGTCCCCAGCCCCGCAGGAGACAGTGGCCACCACTTCTGTCTCGCCTGGGATTAGTGAGCTAAGCCCAGCTGCAGCATCAACAGGAGCTGAGCCCTGGTCCCCTGGGGTGGCCCTGGGGACACACAGGGTGTCCATCACAGCTAGGATGTCTTGACCACCTCCATGGGTGGGGTGGCCCCATGCATGTCCCCGCAGTCTCGGTGACGCACATCGAGGGCGTGCGGGAGGGACACCGCTCGGAAGGTCTCCGCAAGCACGGCGCTGCCTTCCCCGAGCGCCACTGCTTCACCATCGTCCTCAAGGGCAGGCGTAAGAACCTCGACCTGGTGGCCCGCGGAGAGGAGGATGCTTGCCACTGGGTGCAAGGGCTCACCAAGCTGATGGGGAGGCTGCAAGCCATGAGTCAGCCGGAGAAGCTCGACCAGTATCCTTTGATGGAACTCTGGGGGCTTGGGGACAGGCTGGGGCTGGCCATCACAGTATCCCAGTATCCCAGTATGTCAGGGGTTGGAAGGGCCCTAGAAAGATCATCTAGTGCAACCCCCCTGCCAGAGCAGGAGCACCTAGACCAGCTCACATAGCAATNGGGGTGATGCTGGGTGGTTTCCTTACCCTGGCATAGCTGGATCCATGGAGTGCTGCAGAGAGCAGATAGGAACAAGGACAACAAGATGTCTTTCCGGGAGGTGAAGAGCATGCTGAGGATGATCAACATTGACATGGATGATGTGTATGCCTACAAGCTCTTCAAGGTACCTGTCCTGTGCTCCATTACCCACTGTCCCCCACTGCTGTCACCAAGAGGGAATGCTGGCTCCTTCTCTGCCTCCCTAAGCACAGAGAACTGTCTAACTCATCACATCCAAAGCCTCTCACCATCACCAATAGTTGGATCCGTCACCAGTGGTTGGGTGCCATTGCGAGCAGGAG
The DNA here is from genome assembly GCA_013396975.1 of Bucco capensis. Lineage (NCBI taxonomy): Eukaryota > Metazoa > Chordata > Aves > Piciformes > Bucconidae > Bucco > Bucco capensis. The sequence goes on from VWZO01009764.1 coordinate 40,480, forward strand.
CTCGTGATGGGGTGGGGTGAGCTGTCCCCCAGCTGCTCTGTAGTTCCCTAGGGTGTGGCATTTTCCTCCATGAGGTGCTGTCCCCATAGGCATCTCCCAAGGTCCCTTTCCACCTCGGGAAACTGAGGCACAGCTCTCTGCTCTACTCCATCCCAGACTGGAGAATGAGGTCTATGGGTGAGAGGACAGAGGGGACATGCCTCCACATCCCCTCTAAGCACAACCCATCCCTGAGCCCTCTTGCCAGTAGCTGAGCCCCTCCCAACTCATGACACACGCTTCCAACCCCAAGGGACAGGCAGGAGGAGGCAGAGGGTGTCCATGCCCCCTCCCCACGGGCAGGGGCTGGTGCCTGAGCTTGGACTCTGGTGCCAGCAGGAGTGTGACCGTTCGGGTAACGAGCGGCTGGAGGGCTGGGAGCTGGAGGAGTTCTGCCGCCGGCTCTTGCGGCGCCCGGAGCTGGAGGAGCTTTTTGGGCTCTACTCGGGTGAGGACCTTGTCCTGTCAGCTGAGGAGCTGCAGGATTTCCTACGGGACCAGGGTGAGGACTCCAGCCTGCAGCAGGCCACCACCATCATCCGCACCTACGAGCTCAACGAGAAGGGTAGGGCTGAGGACGGGCAGCTTGCCTCTTGGGCAGTGGTGGGAAGGGCACTGCTGGAGCCAAGGGAGGTGATGGATGGTGTGGAGATGGGGTTCTGCTCGGTGATGTCACCCCCTAAGTTGGGATGAGGTCCTCCAAGGCTTGTGTCAATGTCCCCGTGTCCCTACCCCAGGGTGACACCAGGTGTCAGCACATGGCCTTGCTGGTCCCTGGTGGATGTGGCACTGTGGGGTCAGGGGATGTGAAGGTGTAGATGGACAGCAGGTGGATCTCCTTGTGTCAGCCTTAGCATGAATGTCACACTGCCAGGGGACGTCCATGTCCCTTGGGTCCCACCATGGCAGGTCCAGGTTAAAGATGGCACTAGGAGGATGGGACATTATGGTGGGGATGAAAGACTTTCATGTCTCTTGGGTATCACAGTCGTATGTCCAGGGTGGATGTGGCAGTAGCAGGATGGCAGATGATGGGATGCCAAGGGGACCTCCACATTTCCTGGGTGCCACAGTACCAGACCTAGGTTGAACATGGCACTATGAGGACAGAGAACATCAGGGAGCAGGGAGGGAAGCTCCACATCTCATGGGTGCCACTGTGCCAGGTCCAGGGTGAAGGTGGCACTAGCAGGATGAGTGACATCAGGATGACGATAGGACACTCAAGGGAAGTTACAGGTTCTCTGGATGCCACAGTGCCAGCTCTGGGGTGAACATGGCACTGCTGGAAGACAGAGGCCATCCTGATGGGGGCAGTCGTGGGGTGCCACCCTCCCAGCAGCACACCAGCCCCCTGTGACACCCTGCCACTGTGTCCCCCAGCCAGGCAGCAGGACCTGCTGATGCTGGATGGCTTCATGATGTATCTCCTCTCGGCCGCCGGTGACATCCTCAACCAGGAGCACACCAAGGTGCACCAGGACATGAGCCAGCCCCTGTGCCACTACTTCATCTCCTCCTCCCACAACACCTACCTGACCCGCAACCAGATCGGGGGCACCAGCAGCACCGAAGCCTATGTCAGGTGGGTGGCCCTGGCCAGGAGGTGCCATGGCTTGAGGGTGCTGGGCTGGTGCAGGGCCTCACTGGTGCTGCTGTGGGGCAGGGTGCTGCTGGCAGGGTGCCGCTGCGTGGAGCTGGACTGCTGGGAGGGCTCCGATGGGGAACCTGTCGTCTACCACGGGCACACCCTCACCTCCAAGATCCTCTTCCGCGATGTCATCGAGAGCATCCGCGACTACGCCTTCAAGGTGGGACAGGTGCCACAGCCCTGCCACACGTGCTGCCTGCTGGCTGCTGAGCACTGCCCATCCCTGTCCCCAGCAATCACCCTACCCTGTCATCCTGTCCCTGGAGAACCACTGTGGGCTGGAGCAGCAGGCCACCATGGCCCGGCACATGAGGAGCATCCTGGGGGACATGCTGCTGACAGAGCCACTGGAGGGGCAGGATCCCCACCACCTCCCATCCCCAGAGGTAAGGCCACCAGCCCAGCCACCACGGTGTCCCCATGGACTCTCCAAGCCCTCAGCTTGGCCCTTCTTCCTGCAGCAGCTGAAGGGGAAGGTCCTGGTGAAGGGCAAGAAGCTGCCAGAGCTGTGGCATGAGCCCCGAGGTGTCACCTCCCTTATGGAGCCTGAGGAGGAGGAAGAGGAGGAGGAGGAAGAGGAGGAGAAGCTGCAGGAGAGAAGCAGTTGGCGGGTAAGGAGCTCTCCCTGGGCTATGGTGCCAGGGGATCAGAGCATCCTGATGATGCTGGAGGGGCATGGTGTCCTGGTGGTGCTGGAGGACCAAGGCATCCTGGTGGTGCCAAAGGATCACAGCATCCTGGTGGTCCTAGAGGACCGTGGTGTCCCAGAGGACCACGGTATCCATGTGGTGCTGGGGGCATGCTGGCAGTGCCACAGGAGCACTGTGTCCCAGCAGCACTTGGTCCTGGACTGGTGAGCACTGGCAGCATCCCCCAGTGTCCTTCTCTCTCCTCTTCCAGTCGCTGCAGGAGATCAAACCTCTGCAGGTGGGCTGTGGGATGGAGCTGGGTGGGCTGAGGGGGTAGGTACTGTGGGGGAAGTGAGCAGCAGTCACTGCCTAGCCTCTGCCAGGGGCTGAGCTGGGGACTCCTTGGCTGTTGGGCTGGGTGTCCCATTGCTGGGGTCTCCATCACCTTGGGCTCTCCTTTGCCTTGGGATCTCCATGACCTTGTGTCTCCATCACTTTGGGGTCTCCATCACCTCCAGGGTGACTCTTGGAGTTCTCCATTGCCTCAGTTCTCCAACACCTCAGGGTCTCCATCACTTTGAGGGCTCTATGACCTCTAGTTCCCCATCATCTTGCCTTGCCCACCACTTCAGGGTCTCCATCACCTTGAGGTCTCTAACATCTTGAGTTGTCTATCACCTTGGGTTCTCCATGACCCCAGGGTCTCAGCTTGCTTGGCTTCTCCATTATCTCAAGGTCCACCACACCACTGCCTCAGGTCCTTCATCACTTTGAGGTCTACATTGCCTCAGGTTCTCCATCACTTTGAGGCTCTCCTTGTTCTTGGGGGTCTCAGTGCTCAGCACTAGCAGGGTAGGGGGGCTGTAGACCCTCAGGCAGGGAGGTGGCCATCAGAGCCAGGGTGTCACTGGCATGGTGGCTCCTGCAGGCCAAGGATGCATTGCAGGTGGCACCGGAGCTGTCAGCAGTGGTGGTCTACTGCCAAGCTGTGCCCTTCCCTGGCCTGGCCCAGGCCTTGAGCCACCCCAGGCCCTGTGAGATGTCCTCCTTCAGCGAGAGGAAGGCTCGGAAGCTCATCAAGGAGGCTGGTGAGGGTGATGGGATGGCAACAGGGATGGGAACAGAGTGGGTCCGTGCTCCTGACCTCACTGGGATGCAGGATGGGGCTGAGACCAACAGGCTTTGGCACAGGGGTGGCTCCATGGGTGCTGGTCAGGTACATGCTGGCCCCAGCCAGGCTGCTCTGGTCTGGTGGGACTGGGGTCTAGTTGTCAGGGTTTGGGGCCAGAGGCCAGGGTGAGGGCCACATATCTAGGATCAAGGTCTGATGTCAAGGTCTGGAGTCAGAGTTTGGGATGTAGCATGTGGGTTGAGGGTCAGGGATGGGGGCTGGAATAAATATCTGGGTCAGGGTCCAGGGACTGAGGTCTAATGTCCAGGATCAAGGTCTGGAGTTTGGGGTCCAGGATCAGGATCTGAGGTCAGGGTCCAAGGCTGAGATTAAGATCTGAGTCAGGGGTCAGGATCTAGGGTCAAGGTCTGAGGTCTGAAGCTGGGATTAAGACCTGGGGTGAGGGTTCAGGGACAGAGGTCTGGGGTCTGGAGTCAAAGTCTGGGGTTTGGGTTCAGAGTCTGGGGTCTAGGGTCAGGATCTGAGGTCAGGGGTGCAGGGTTTGGAATCCAAGGTCAAGGTCCAGGGCTGGAGTCTGAGCTCAGGGTTAGGTTTCAGGCTCTGGGTCCACCCAGGCAGGCAGGCTCCATCCATGTCCCCAGGCCCATGGGTGCAGGCAGGACGTCATCACCCACAGGCAGGGCCCCCCCCAGCACCCATGGGTGCCACAGCTCAGCCATTGTCCCCCAGGCCCAGCGCTGGTCCGGTACAATGCTCAGCAGCTCAGCCGCGTCTACCCCCTGGGGCTGAAGATGAACTCCTCCAACTACAACCCCCAGGAGATGTGGAACGTTGGTTGCCAGCTGGGTGAGACCTCACTGGCCCTTGAGGGGACCTGACACCTCCCCTCAGAGCCACCCCCCACCCTGACACCCTGTCTGTCTGTCCCCACAGTGGCCCTCAACTTCCAGACACCAGGCTATGAGATGGACCTGAACGCTGGCCGCTTCCTGGCCAATGGCTGCTGTGGCTATGTGCTGAAGCCTCCCTGCCTGCTCAGCACCCCCGGCCAGGGGACCCCCTGCCTGGCACTGCACGTCAGGGTGAGGGCACCCCACTGCCCTCAGCCCCACACCCAGATTGAGTGGGGTGACACCCCATGATGTTCCCATGCCTGGCCAGGTGCCACCTGCATCCCTTTTCCCAGGTGACACCAACCCCAAACCCAACCAGATGCCACCCATGTCCCTTCTGGATGATGCCAACCCCATGTCCAGCCAGGTGCCACCCATGCCCCTTCTGGGTGGCATCAACCCCATGTCCAGCCAAGTTCCACTCACACACCTCCTGTGTGGCACCAACCTCACACCCACCTGGGTGCTACCAACCTCTCTTCTCCTGGATAACACTGACCCCCTCCCATACCTGGCCAAATGCCACCCATGTCCCTTCTCCTGGGGACACCAACGCTGTCCCAACATCCAGCCTTGTTACCACTCATGTCACTTCTCCTGGGTGGCACCAACCACTTCCCTCGTTCCCACTCCATGCCCATGCTACCTGCATTCCTTCTCCTGGGGACACCAACCCTGTCCCCAACCCCAGCCATGTGCCACCCACATCCCCACTCGTGGGGCCTGCCACCCCTCAGTGTGCCAGCACCCTGTGCCCGCAGGTGATCTCAGCCCAGCAGCTGCCCAAGCTGCACGTGGAGAAGGGCAGCTCCATCGTGGACCCCTTCGTGCGGGTGGAGATCCATGGTGTCCCAGCTGACTGCTCCAAGCAGCAGACCCACCACAAGCTCAACAATGGTGAGTCAACACAGCCTGGCCACTGGTCCCCCTGGGGACACCCAATCCATGCAGACAACCCAGGGCACCATGATCCTCAGGACACTCCAAGGCTCCAGGGGTACCTCAGAGTACCTTATCTCCAGGGCATCCTTAGGCACCATGATCCCCGGGGACACCCCAGGGCACCTAATCCTTTAGGGTACCCCAAAGCACCCAGTCCTCAGGGCCACCCAATCCCTGGGGACACCCCAGAGCAGCACCCCAGGACACCTGGTTCCCAGGGGACGCCCCTGGGCATCCAGTCCCCAGGATATTCCAGACACTCCAGTCCTCAAGGATGCCCCAGGGCACCAACTGAGCCAGTGCCCAGGACATCTCAATCCCCCCAGTGCACCCCAGTGCTGCAATGCTCTGTCCTCAATGCAGCCTGATCCCCACTGGTGGTAGGGTCCCAGCACTGCCCAGTGCTGCTCCCTCCTGTCCTCCCTCCTTGGGCTAGGTATACCCAGCCCAAGCCCAGTGGGCTCCTACTCTCCCCAGTACACACCAGCTTGGCTCCAGTATCATCCCCATCCCTCCAGTGTAGCCCATCACAGCCTGGCCCCAGGATGATCTCCATTCCCCTCAGCATACTGCAGCCCAAGCCCAGTATGATCCCTATTCTCCCAGTATACCCCCCCACTGTCCCAGTATTGACCCCCTTTCCTCAGTATAGCCCAGTCCAGCCCCAGTATCACCTCCATTCCCCCAGTCTGCCTCATAGCCCAGTGCAGGATGGCAGCCAAGTCAGGGAAGGGGTGAGCACAGTGGGGGTCCAGCCAGTCCCCGTGGCCAGGGTGGCTGGTGGCCCTGGTGGCAGCAGCCAGCCCTTGTCCTGGTTCTGTAGGCTTCAACCCACGCTGGGAAGAGACACTGAGCTTCCAGCTGCAGGTGCCTGAGCTGGCCCTGGTGCGCTTCGTGGTGGAGGACTACGACAGCACCTCCAGTAACGACTTTGTGGGCCAGTTCACCCTGCCTCTGGCCAGCATGCGGCAAGGTGAGTGTCCCCTCACCACCCCCAGGGACAGGGACAGTCCCGTGCCACCCAGCCAGCTCCTGTGTCTGTCCCCAGGCTATCGCCACATCCACCTGCTCTCCAAGGAAGGGGCATCTCTGTCCCCTGCCACGCTCTTCGTGCACGTTCGCTGCAAGAGCCTGTGAGCTCCCCGTGCCACTGCCATGACCCCAGAGGGAGGACAACATGCTCCTCTGGGGGTTGGGCACCTTCTCCTGCGTGGGAGACACCCCACTCGCTGTGGGGACAGCCTGGGGACACTGCTTTCTCAGCCACAGTGACAGCAGGGCTGCTTGGGGGACCTCCTCCATGTCCCAGAGTGCCACCCTATCCACTGGCCTGCACACCCTGCTCCTCCCCTCCCTGGCTGTGACCCTGAGGGGACAGAGATGCTGTGACAACCAGGACAGAGTGACCAGGCCTGGTGAGGTGAAATGGGTGACAGCAACACCCAAACATCACCCTGCCTGCCCATGCTTGAACTCAGCCCCATCTTGGGCTGCAAGGACAGTGCCATTGCCATGAGGTCCCTGAGGGGACCCTGCCACCATCTGCCCCCTGGCACAGCCCCTGCTTGGCTAGGGGCTGTGTCCCCAACCCCTGCTCCAGCACCAGTGACGGTCACAGACTTACACCCCAGTGCCAAGCCAGTCAAATAAAGGTTTTATTTTAACAGAGCCTGTCCCAGTGTCCCTGTCACCTCCTGGGGTCTGTGGGGTGGGTAGCTGGAGGGGAGAGGCTGGACCCACCCCCAAACACACTGCCCTGGGGAGCTGCCAAGCACCCATGGGTGCCAGGGGAAAGCTTGTTAGAGCAGCCTCAAAACTGCCATGGGGACAGGGGGAGGGTCCTGCTGGACACCCCCTGACCCACAGCCAGCCCCCCACAGCCCAGGACACCAGGGGCACAGGGGGAGACACAGAGGTACTTGCATAGGTGACCCTGAGCAGGGGGGACACGATGACACTGCTGGGGGTGACGTGATGGGCTCCTGGTCCCCCACCAAGGCCCAATGGGTCCAGGCTGGGGTGGGTAAAGCTCCTTGGGGTCTGGGGTGTGCCCTGGGGCACGACAGGGGCACAGAAGGATGAGGAGGTGTGGGAGTGCATAGATGGGGTCGATCTTGGCCTTGGTGTGCAGCTTTGGAAACCTTTGGCTGGGAGGGCAGCAGCATCTCAGAGCTCTTTGTGGACACAGTTCACGTCACGGCAGGAGGGGGCTGGGTGCTTCTTTCCCAAGATATCTTGATGGGATAAAAGTTTTCCATGAAAGGAAAAACACTTCCTGTAGCTCGGAGCTTCCCTTTGCACAAGGTGAGGAGCCTGATGGCAGAGGCACTGGGGTGGCTGGAGAGGCTGCAGCCCTGGGGCGATGCCGATGGCGTGTGGCAGCGCGGTCGCTTGCACGTGCAGCCCTAGTTCCATGCTTCCAGAGAAAAGCAGCTGAGCAGAGCCTGGAGGAGTGAGTGGCAGCTGGGATGGATCATCCTCCCAGTGCCTGCAGCCTCGGCATCACGAGGGGTGGCAGAGAGGAAGGAGCCTGAGTGTGGCTGAGCTCCGGAGGTGGCGAGGAGCCGAGGCCCCCGGCTCTTCGGGCGTTGCTCCTCAGTTCAGCCCCGCTGAGCAGAGAGGGATCCAGGCTCCAAGGCTGGGGAGGAGAAGGGACAAGGCATCGCTTGCACAAATAGCCCTTAGAAAGAAACTCCGACGTGCTCCTGAGCCTGAGGGGAGGGACAGTGCCATCCTCCCTCTGCTGGCCCCCACGGCAAGGACCCAGTTTAACAGAGGAGGGAGCAAACCAGGGCAAACAAAGAGCCACGCAGGGGCAGGAGCCCACAACAGCCTCCAGGCAGGCAGGCAGGCAGGCTCCACCACGCACAGCAAGCATCTACCTCAGTCAGCCCCGTTGAGACAAGTCCAGCAAGCCAGAGGTGGCCTTCAGCAGCCAAATGCAACTCAGGTCAGTGTGGAACAGGAAAGATTTAAAATATATATAATATATATTTTTATTATTCACCCGTTAACTCCATTCTATGCCAATCATCACCTAGTGTCAGCAGTTACATTCCCTTGACCATGTCTGTAGGAGGATGCAATGAAACCCAAAGGAAGGAGGCCGCAGCGGGCACTGGGCATGCGGGCGCTGGAGCCAGGCTCCTTTGCTTCCACCTCTCCTGGCTTGGCTCCACTTGTGCTGGAAAGAAGGATGAGGGCAGCACCTCCGCTGGGCCCAGCTCTCCTGGCAAGGGCTCACTTACTGCAACACCAGTCCAACCTGGGGGAGCCAAGGGAGAGAGCAGGTCAAGATGTGCCCGAGCACCAGTGTCCTCTGCCCCTGAGCTGTCACTGGATGGACTCAGCTCACAAGGCCTGGCTGTGCCAGCCAGGAGGACTCAGCATCATCTGATGGTGCTGGCAGAATAAAAACACAGTCTCCTTTCCCTCTCTGTCACTGTGTGCAGTGTCCCAGGTGCACTGGGGAGGATCTCTCACCCAGCCCTGTCAACCACTGGCTTCTTTGAGATATGGGAGCCTAAAACCCATGTTTGCTGATGACACAAAGCTAGGAGGAGTGGCTGCTGCCCCAGGAGGCTGTGCTGCCACCCAGAGTGACCTGGACAGGCTGAGAGCTGGGCAGAGAGAAATCTGATGGAGTTCAGCAAGGACAAGTGCAGGGTGATGCACCTGGGGAGGAATAACCCCATGGAGCAGGACAGGTTAGGGACTGATGTGCTGCAAAGCAGCTCAGTGGAACAAGCCCTGGCTGTGCTGGTGGCCAGCAGGGTGCCCATGAGCCAGCAATGTGCCCTTGGGGCCAAGCAGGCTAATGGCATCCTGGGCTGCAGCAAGCAGAGTGTGGCCAGCAGGGCCAGGGAGCTTCTCCTCCCCCTCTGCTCTGCCCTGGGGAGGCCACAGCTGGAGCATTGGGTCCAGTTCTGGGCTCTCCTGTTCCAGAAGGACAGGGAACTTGTGGAGAGGCCCAGAGAAGGGACACTGAAATGCTGAGGGCACTTGAGCAGCTGTGTGCTGGGGAGAGGCTGAGAGAGCTGGGGCTGCTTAGGCTGGAGCAGAGCAGCCTGAGGGGAGATGTGAGCAGTGCTTAGCAATCCTTCAAGGGTGGGGGGCAGGAGGCTGGGGCCAGGCTTTGTGCTGGGGTGCCCAGGGACAGCACTAGAGGCACTGGGCACAAACTAGCAGCCAGCAAGTTCCAGCTGAACAGCAGGAGGAACTCTTTTCCTTGGAGGGTGGTGGAGCCCTGGCCCAGGCTGCCCAGGGAGCTGCTGGAGTCTCCATCTCTGGAGAGATTCCAAAGCCACCTGGACACATCCTGTGCAAGCTGCTCTAGCTTCTCCTGCTCTGGCAGGGCTTGGACTAGATGATCTCCAGAGGTCCCTGCCAACTCCTAGCACTCTGTGAGTCTGTGTGTGGGCTTTGGGTTATTTGGGAATAGGGAGAGGCCTGGGTGTGCAGCTGAATGGGTGTACAGACCCTGCCCAGCTCCAGCCTGGGGAGGTGATGGAAGTTTGGGGTGTGACAAGCCTGCATGACAGCCTTGATTTATGAGCCAAGGGTGTTTCTAAGCTAAGAACAACAGATTTGGGAGAAGCTGCTTCCTGAGAGCCTGGTTTGGGGACAGGCCTCTGTAGGGAGCTGACACTGCTGGCTGCTCTCTGGCTGCTGTGTGATGGGACAGTGGCAGGCTCCTACCCACTGGAGCCACAGAGGCAGCCCCACTGCAGGGTACAGCTGGAGAGCAGCTCCCAGCACCAGGCTCTCCAACCCACCAGCTCACCCAGCAAGAAAATGGACTGTTGAAACCCCTGGCAACCTCCAGAGCTGTTTGAAAGGCTCGGCAGCAGAACAAGGCTGGTCTAAGGTGCATAGGCTTGTACCTACAGACCTGGCTTCACATGCTCTGCAAAGGGAACCAAAGCCTCATCAGTGCCAGTAAGGCACTGGCATGAATTCACTGTTGCAATGTAGCACAAGCAGGATGCAGGCTTCTGGTTCTCCAAGGTGGCTGAGGACAGGACAGATGCTGAACAACTGAGTGCTGTCTTAAACATGGCCCAGGGCAGGAAGATGAGGTGTCTACAGCTGCAGCACTCAGAGCCACTGAGTGGGGAGCAAGCTGCTGGCCACAGGGACAAGGTCACATTGAGGACAAGAGGAAATGGCCTCAAGTTGCCCTAGGGGAGGTTTAGATTGGATGTCAGGAGGAATTTCTTCCTGTAAGGGTTGTTAGGCATTGTCCCAGGCTGCCCAGGGAGGTGCTGGAGTCACCATCCCTGCAGGGGTTTCAGAAACATCTAGCTGTGCTCCTTAGGGCCATGGGTTAGTGTCCTGGGGGTGACAGGTAGATGGTTGGACTTGAGCTTAGAGGTCTCTTCCAACCTGAATGATTCTGTGACATCTCTGATTCTGTGGCCCAGCCTCTCAGCACATGCCATGAGTGACTGCACTGCTAGAGCTCCCCATCATCACTGGGTCCTGCTCAACAGCAACCCAAGAGCTCTCAAGCTCATCTGTTCTCTCTGGAGTGGCTGTTGCTTGTCTCACCCCATCACGACAGACTGACATACAGGCTGCAGGGCTGCATGGTGACACCCAGCTCCTGGGCAAGCTCACAAGGCTCAGCAAGCACCTGCCAGGTGACTGTCACAACCAGCAGCATCACATCTGTCACCCTGCAGCCCCCTGCCTGTCTCCTCTCTGTACCTGGCCTCCTGCCACACAGGGATGAGCTCCTTCATGTGGATGTGTGTGAGGTTAAGGACTCTGGACCTGCACTAGTCCAAGATTAAAATGAGCCAAGGGGTGGGTGCTTTTCCCCAGGGACACCTCTTGTGCAGGCACAGCAGGGACAGCACAGTGCTCACCTGTCACTGTGTCTGTGGACAGCAGCAGCTGGCCTGGCAATGCTGAGCTCTGTGTGATGGCACACAGCTCTCATGTCCCTTGCCATGCACTGGGGACCCCCCCCCGCCCCAGCACTGACCTTCTCTGGTGCCATGCTGGGACACTTCCAATTGTACAGGTAATACTGCAGGTTCCCATCCCCAATCCCAAACTTCAGCTTTTCCAGGAAGGTTTTGTTTTCCATGAGATCCAGTGCATTGAAGACGTCGAAGCCTTTCTGCATGGGCAAGACAGGAAGCCATCAGCTCCTCCTGCTTAGCTGCTGGGGAGTCCCTCCCACTCCTGAGCTGCCTGCCCCCATCCCATGGCCAGCTCTGCACCCCAGGAGGGACTGAGGCCACCAGGGAAGAACTCAGCATTGACTCAATATCCAGGAGAGGTTTAGGTTGGACAATGTCTTCCCCAGCAGGGTTGTCAAGCCTTGGCCCAGGCTGCCCAGGGCAGTGCTGGGGTCCCCATCCCTGGAAGGGTTAAAGGACATGTAGGTATGATGCTGAGGGACAGGGTTCAGTGGTGACCTGGCAGTGCTGGGCAATGGTTGGACTTGCTGATCTTAAAGGTCCTTTCCAACCAAAACAACTCTGCTTCTGTGATGTCCCTAGCCTCAAAGCAAGCACTGCAGACACCTGGCAATGTTGATTGCTGTAGGACACGAGCAGGTACCCAGAGCTCAGCTCACCACCAGTTCAGGCTAACCCTGCATCCCTCTCCAAGAGGACAGGTCCTTTAGGATTTGGGTTTGTCCAGTGCTGGGTGCAAGCCCTGCCCCATGGCTGGCCCCCCCTCCAAGCCCAAGGGTGGCCAGGGGAGCTGCTGGAGGTGGCAGCCTGGCCCTGGCACACTCACCGACTTGGCGAGGATGAGAGCATCGCTCATGAGCTCGAGCAGAGGAGTCTTGCTGTGAACGTTGTAGAAGGAGTAAGCAGCCTTCAGGCTCTTGTGAGTGGGGTGGTTCATGATGGTGGAGGGCAGTGTGTAGAAGCTCAGGAAGTCTGTCACCTCTCCTGAGGCACTCTGTAAGGCAGCAGTGACACCACAACACGTCAGAGCCAGGATAAAGCCCGGCTGGAGCCTGAGAGGGCTGAGTGATGGGTGGGCTTCCTGTGAGGAGACTCAGGGCAGCCCAGGATGGAGAGGCACCATCCTCCAGCAGCAAAAAACCTCCCCTCAAGAAGAGCATCTCACTGTTTGGGGCAGTAACCTCCCTGATTGTCCCCACAGCTCTGCCAGTGAAGCTAGCAGCCCAGGAGAACAACCTCCCCAAGCCTTGCTCCTGCCCCCTCACCTCTACCACGAAGGTGTCGATGATGTTCTCCTGAGGCAGGAACCAGTGCTCCACCTCCTCTCTGCTCATGACAGGTGTCAGGTGGAACTGCTTCAGGTACTCAGTCAAGAGCTTGTGCACTGCAGAGATATCTTTGTGCTCCATTGGTCGCAAGCCAGGAGTCTTGGGAGTCTGCAGGAAGCAGGACAACTTGTTTGTGTTGCATGCAGGGTACCTTTGATCACCCAAAGGCTCTCCAGCAAGCAGCACAGAGACATTCTCTGCTTAGATCAGCTCATTTTCAGCCCCACAACCCAACACTCTCCCTCCCAGCCCAGCAGAAGGATGGATGCTCTTGGCCATGACACCAATGGGAGAGACCACAGAGAAGCACAGCAGGTCCCAAAGCCCCATGTGCCAGGTCAAGTTCTGCTGGAAGTGGCCTCCTACCCACTAATGGAACAAGATCTCTGCTCCTGCTCGCTGGGAGATGTGCCCCAGGCACCACAGGGAACTAACTGCCTGATGTTGCTTTGGACTCAATTTCCAGTCTAGGGTTGGGATGGCTCAGCAAAGCCCAGATCAAGCAGCATGGACTGCTTCTGGGTCTGGGTTTCTGCACAAAACCCAGCAGCTCCAAAGAGCAGCTGGTGCCTCTGCTGGGGTGGGAGGCAGAAGCCATGTGCTGCCCAGCACCAAAGCAGAGCTCTCCAGCTGACATGAGTGCCTCTGACCGACAGGAGGAAGCCAACAAGGTCAGGAAAGGTGGTGGCAATCTGAATGCCTTGTTTGTTTTTTCTCCTGTATCCAGCTGGGGAACTTCCCCAGCAGGACAAGTGCAGTGACAGAAGTGATCAGTCTGACTGAAGAATGAGAGACTAACCCAATTCAAGGTCACTCTGAGGCTGTGTTTGGACAGATGAAGGCTGTCATATCTGCCTTCTCATTTTACCAGAAGGACAGGGCATGACTCACCACAAAACAAAAGCTCACAGGGTCCTCTAGCTGCAAGAGTTTGCCCTTAAAAATGCAGGTACCCAGGCAAAACCAAATAAAGATTGAATAAAGCACAATGGCTTGACAAAGTCATTTACTAGATGAAACAAAGCCAAGCTCTCCAGGCAGAGGACTCGACCTGGGCCAAGCTGTTTGTGTCTCCAGCTCCCAGCCTCACCCCTGGCTCAGGGAGGAGCAGTTTGCTGCTGAGTTCTGCCTCAGTGGCTCCCAGGACCCACCTCAGGCAACCGGTACAGCTTCATGGTGCGTTGCATAGTCATGTTCCTGCTCAGGTGGGAGAACTTGACCTCAATGAGTTTCCTAGGATTCAGGGAGCGGTGCCAGTACCTGCAGAAACACACTGACAGTGAGAGGCTTGTTCCTGGGCAGCAGGATGGCCACAGGGGCACAGGATGCTCGTAGCTGCCATGAGAGGGCAAGCGAGAACATCTTGCTGGCTCCAGAGAGGCCAGCAGCTCCCACAGAGAATGACAAGGGCAGCCTGAAGCACTTGTGCTGCAGAAAGGTCTCCTGTCCTGCAGTACATGAGCAGCTCGAGCAAAGCTACCAGGCTTAATCCAGGAAGAACAGTGTGGGGAGGAGAAACCTGGGCTGGAATTGATCTCTCCTGTCCTAGGAGCTCCATACACAGAATCACAAAGGTTGGAAGAGACCTCTAAGCTCATCAAGTCCAACCATCCCTATCACCCCCAGGACACTAACCCATGGCCCTAAGTAGAGCATCTATACATTTCTTAACCCCCTGCAGGGATGGTGACTCCAGCACCTCCCTGGGCAGCCTGGGCCAAGACTTAACAACCCTGCCCAACCCTTACATGCTGCATGCCACAGAAGGGATCCTGGCAAGGCAAGGTCTGCAGAGCAAAATCTCCTTGCAGAAGCACAGGCACTCACCTGCAAGTGCCCACAGGCTTTGGCAGCACCACTCCTGCAGTGTACACAGCCTGGAAGATCCCCTCCAGGTGCACTCGCCGCGTGATCTCGCGGATCAGCACCGGAGCCACGCGCTTGGAGCGCAGCTTCTTGTGCACACACAGGAAGTTGATCTCCACCATCTTCTTCTCTCTTGGCAAAGACACAATGCAGAGCATCAGACCTGACTGTCCTGCCCTGGGAGGATCAGTCTGACACCTTGGCCAAGTTACCTCCAGGCCCTTCAAGAGAATGAGGAGTCAAAGCCTCAGGGAAGGCTGAGGGGAGAGGGGTGGATTTGATGTGGATTTAAGCTGTTACCCAAGGTTTTCCCAGGGAAAATGGGCTCTATCTAGCTCTGGAGGATTTCTGTAAGACAGAGCTCTAAGCTGACCTCACTCATGGAGGAAAAGAGCCTTCAGGGCTGCTAACTACAAGAGGTCCTTGCACAGAACTTCATTACCCACCTTAAATAGCCCCCACCCTCCCAACCAAGCAGCAAAGCATCTCCACAGCTGAAGAGCACAGGACTGGCTTGCTTGCTCAGGGAGGACAACATAGCCAGCCAGACCTCCTGAGCATTCCCAGGAAGCCCTGCCCATGCAGGAAGCCCTGCAAGCAACCAAGGGGTAGGGTGAGAAATGCAGCCAAGCAGCACTCACGTGTCATAGATGTGGATAGTGGCTGGAATAGCACTGATAAACCCAACCAGCTTCTTGCTGGAGACAACTCTGACTCCACAGTGCCACTGGGGCAACCAGCCTGGAGGACGCAGAGCCCTGGAGAAGAGACACACTTCAGAAGCCACATCCTATCAGAGGTCCTCAGCATAGCTGCTCCTGCCTCCCCACCCTGCCCTAGGACACTGTGTCCTGCTCCAACAGCCTGACACAGCCATGGGTTTGCAGGCAGGACAGTGAGAAGGTGACAGTGATGTGCCAAGGCAAGGCTGCCAGGATCCAGGGCAATCTGGGGCCAAGGCCAGTTCTCCCTAGTGACACAGGAGGAAATCCATGTTCCTTGAGTCATGAATGCCCTGAGGAAGTAGCAGCTCTTGCTGGCAACGTTCCTTGGCAGACACCTTCATCCTAGAGCTCCAGGCACTGGGAAGCTCCTCAGCTGCCAGGACTTCACGAACATTTGAGGGATCAAACCACAAAGGAAAAATAAATCTGGATTCACAGAATCACAGAGTGTTAGGGGTTGGCAGGGACCTCTGGAGATCATCTAGTCCAACCCCTGCCAGAGCAGGAGAAGCTAGAGCAGCTTGCACAGGATGTGTCCAGGTGGCTTTGGAATCTCTCCAGAGATGGAGACTCCAGCAGCTCCCTGGGCAGCCTGGGCCAGGGCTCCACCATCCTCAAAGCAAAAAAGTTCCTCCTGCTGTTCAGCTGGAACTTGCTGGCTGCTAGTTTGTGCCCAGTGCCTCTAGTCCTGTCCCTGGGCACAACAGCACAAAGCCTGGCCCCAGCCTCTTAAACAGGGAAGAGCCCAGAACTGGACCCAATGCTCCAGCTGTGGCCTCCCCAGGGCAGAGCAGAGGGGCAGGAGAAGCTCCCTGGCCCTGCTGGCCACACTCTGCTTGCTGCAGCCCAGGATGCCATTAGCCTGCTTGGCCCCAAGGGCACATTGCTGGCTCATGGGCACCCTGCTGGCCACCAGCACAGCCAGGGCTTGTTCCACTGAGCTGCTTTCCAGCACATCAGTCCCTAACCTGTCCTGCTCCATGGGGTTATTCCTCCCCAGGTGCATCACCCTACACTTGTCCTTGCTGAACTCCATCAGGTTTCTCTCTGCCCAACTCTCAGCCTGTCCAGGTCACTCTGGGTGGCAGCACAGCCTCCTGGGGCAGCAGCCACTCCTCCCAGCTTTGTGTCATCAGCAAACATGGGTTTTAGGATCCCATATCTCAAAGAAGCCAGAGGTTGGCAGGGCTGGGTGAGAGATCCTCCCCAGTGCACCTGGGACACTGCACACAGTGACAGAGAGGGAAGGGAGAGTTTGGAAAGGAGTGAGACTGGATGAGCCCAGACAGCTGCAGCCTGTCAGAGGGCTCAGGCTCAGCAGCATGCAGCCCCTCTGCTCCATGGCTGTGCTGCCACTCACCACAGCAGGAACTCGGGCGAGTAGTCGAAGCGGAACATGTTGTCGTCGTCCTCCACGTAGTTCTCATTCAGAAGTGTGTACAGCTCCTTCAGCTAAGGCAGGACACACCAAGCAGGTCAGGAGAGTTATCCAACTCTCAGACACCCCAGCTGCCCACAGACAGCACCCTGACCACTTTCTGTGCAGCACAGCAACAGGAGCTGTGTGCAGCAGCATGTCCTCCTGCTCCAGGCTCCACAAGCAGTGCCACAGCACAGCAGGGTAAGCAGCAGGTCACACAGACAAGTCCTGCTGCCCCCAGGTTGTCTCCCAGGGATGTGGGTCACAGTCTAGAAGAGTCTTCCTAAGGGAAAACTCCAGGCTTCTGGCATCCTTAGGCTTAAAGAGTGTGTGGACAAGTTCCTGTTTGTCCCCATGAAGAAACTAGGCCAATCAGGCCACCATGGCATGGGTGAGAGGTAACTGCATGCTGGAGGAACTCACAGAATCATGCAATGCTTTGGGCTGGAAAGTCATCTTGTCCAATCTCTCTGTCAGCAGGGACATCTTCAACTAGATGAGGGTTGCTCAGAGCCTCATCCAACCTGACCTGGAATGTTTCCAAGCATGGGGCTTCTACCAGCACTCTGGGCAACCTGCTTCAGAGTCACACCTATCTAACTGCAATGAGAGGAAGTGACCACTGAGCTGGAGTGTTGCCTTGCGTGGTGAAGGACATCTTCCCATCCCCAGAAACATCTTTGGCACTGCAAGCACGGAAGTTCCAATGGTGCAAGGGAGACAGCCACCC
This sequence comes from Bucco capensis, assembly GCA_013396975.1. Classification (NCBI taxonomy): domain Eukaryota; kingdom Metazoa; phylum Chordata; class Aves; order Piciformes; family Bucconidae; genus Bucco; species Bucco capensis. Next base: position 57,765 of record VWZO01009764.1, read on the forward strand.
CCCAGGTGTGTGCTGAGCTGCCTGTACTCACCACACCTCTATCCCCCAGGTCCAGGGCATCCCAGGTGAAGCCCTGGGGCAAGGTGTATGGCTCCTGACGGATATTGTCTTTGTCTGGCTCAACAGGACCATGGGTGTTCACCACTTCTCCTGCAAGAGAGAAGAGGGAGCCATGAAGATGCTCTCTGTTGTTTGAGGGCAAGTCTCCATGACACCTCAATCCTCAATCACAGGTTTAGGTTGGAAAAGATCTTTAACATCATCAAGTCCAACCATTGACCAGCACTGCCATGTCCCTCAACTCCACATCTAATGTGTCTTTCCAACTCCTCCAGGGATGGTGACTCCAGCACTGCCCTGGGCAGCCTGGGCCAGGCCTTGACAACCCTGCTGGGGAAGGAATTGTTCCTAATGTCCAGCCTAAACCTCTCCTGGCACAACTCGAGGCTGTGTCCTCTTGTCCTATTGCTTGTTCTTTGGGAGACCAACCCCCACCTGGCCCCAATCTCCTTTCAGGGAGCTATAGAGAGTGAGAAGGTCTCCCCAGAGCTTCAGAGCTATGTTCTCCATGTCCATAGGTGATGCCTTATCCTTCCCCACCCAGCCAGTCCCAGCCTTGGCCAGCACTTTCCCATGAGCTGCTCCATCAGATGGTGGCTCTCTCCCTGCCAGCTTTGGCCCCTGCCATTTGGCAAGCATCACTTTCCTCCCCACTGTGCTTAAAGAAGAGCTGCAGCAAACAAGACAACTTTTTTTGAAGAACCACTGACTCCTAAAGCCCCTGATCCAGCCAAAGGATGCCAGTTTAAGCATCAGCTTTCTTGGGGATATCAACAAAGCAGCATCACTTGAGTGCTGCCAAGAGAAGCAAGCCACACTAATTAGGAATTCTCTTAAGAAGGGATTGAAAACGTTTCTAGGCATTGGGGAGGTGATGGAAAGGGCAGAGCAAGAACTGCTCCCATCACACCCACCCAGAGTGGCTTCTAGAAACACTCACCCCTGGCTGTCCTCTCTGTTCTGAGCAGGTGCTGAACTTCAGCCCAAAAAACCCCACAGCACTTTAGTTACCTTGACCCTAAATAGCCTTGTGTGAATAACAGTGTGTGCCAGAGCCTGCTCCTGAGAGCAGAGGTGCTGGGACCCTGAGAGGGGAGTGCAGCCCAAGCACAGCCAGCAGTGTGCTAGAGGCAGGAGCAGGCTGCTTTAGAATCACAGAATCATTTAGGTTGGAGGAGATCTTTAAGATCAAGTCCAACTGTTAACCAGCATTGCCAAATCACCTGTAAACCATGGCCCTCAACTCCACATCTATGTGTCCTTTAAACCCCTCCAGGGATGGTGACTCCAGCACTGCCCTGGGCAGCCTGGGCCAGGCCTTGACAACCCTGCTGGGGAAGGAATTGTTCCTAATCTCCAACCTAAAACTCTCTTGGTACAACCTGAGGCTGCTTCCTCTTGTCCTATTGCTTGTTCCTTGGGAGAAGAGACCAACCCCCACCTGGATCCAGCCTCCTCTCAGGGAGTTGTAGAGAGAGCTAAGGTCTCCCCTGAGCCTCCTCTTCTCCACACTAAGCAACCCCAGTGCCCTCAGCTGCTCCTCAGCACACTTGTGCTCTAGACCCTTCCCCAGCTTCCTTGCCCTTCTCTGCACACACTCAGCACCTCAATGTCCTTCTGGGAGTGAGGAGCCCAGACCTGACCCCAGGATTGGAGCTGTGACCTCCCCAGTGTCCAGTCCAGGAGGACAATCCCTGCCCTAGTGCTGCTGCCACACTAGTGCTGAGCCAACCAGGATGCTCTTGGACTTCTTGCCCATCTGGGCACAGCTGCCTCAGCTTCAGCCACTCTTAAACAACACCACTGTGCAGCTTTCCAGCCACTGTGCCCCATGCCTGGAGCATTCCTGGGGTTGTTGTGACCCAAGGGCAGGACTCAGCACTTGGCCTTGTTGAAGCTCATCCCATTGCCTCAGCCTGTGGATCCAGCCTGGCCAGATGAGATTCCCATCCCTAGATGGACATGGAAGCCTTGGGGTGAAGATGCTCTCGAGGTTTGTGCCTCCTCTCTCCCAGCTCAGCCCCAGTGCCTGCCTGTGCTAGAGGCTGATGTGAGCCCAGCAAACCAACACTGCAGCAAGCCAGCACATGGACCTGCTTCCCTGAGCAGCTCCCATCCCTGGCTGGCCCTGGCTCACCCCACGTCACCTTCCCCACTGAGGGCCCTTTGCTGGGAAGCTCCATCCCCCAGAAAGGGGAGAGCTGCTTTCCTCCAAGTCCCCTCAGACATGGCAAGAGGAAGGCTGGCAACACTCTGCATGAAACTTGGGCCAAGAGGGCTGGGGGGCACTCAATTCTAGGCCTAAAGACTGAGACTAAGCAACATCAGAAGCAGAAAGCACCAGAATGGCTGCCTGAAAGGGCTCCTTGTCCCTCTCAGCCCCCTCACTGCTCACAGGTGGCAGCATTGGCTGCTCAGTCCCTGATGCTGAGTGCTGAACAAAGGTCACTGAGGCCTTTGGAGGTCAGACACTGCCCTGCCTGGGCTGCCCAGGGCCTCGCTGGCCAAACCAGCTGTCTGGGGCTTCTTTGAGCAGCCTGGGGACCATGAGGTTCCTCCCAAAGTGCACAAAGCAGCCAGAGGCTGTACATACCTAGCTTGGGCACTGGCTGTGTGTCCCAGAACTGGTAGCTCCTCTTGCTGGCTTCCTCCATGGTTTTGGCAGGGCCTTGACCTACAGAGAAGAGCTCGATGGCTTTTTGAATCTCCTGGATCCTCTCAGCAGGTAAAGAGTTCACCTGAGGGCAGAAAAGGAGGATGGAAAGACAAAATCATAGAATCATAGAATGGTTTAGGTTGGAAGGGACCTCTGGAGCTCATCTAGTCCAACCCCCCTGCAGTGGCCAGGGACATCCCCAACTAGATCAGCTTGCCCAGAGCCCTGGCAAGCCTCACCTGCAATGCCTCCAGGGATGGGAACTCAACCACCTCCCTGGGAAACCTGGGCCAGTGTTCCACCACCCTCGTGGGGAGGAACTTCTTTGTAATGTCCACTTTAAATCTACTCCTCTCCAATGTAAAACCATTGCCCCTTGTCCTTTCCCTCCAGGCCTTTGCAAACAGGCCCTCTGCAGCCTGCTTGGAAGTTCCCTTTAGGTACTGGAAGGTCACTAGTAGGTCCCCTGAAGCCTTCTCTTCTCCAGGCTGAACAATCCCAGCTCCCTCAGCCTGTCCTCAGAGCAGAGGTGTTCCAGCCCCTGAGCATTCTCGTGACCTCCTCTGCACCTGCTCCATCAGCTCCATGTCCTTTCTGTGTTGAGGGCTCCAGAACTGGACCCAGTACTCCAGAGGAGGTCTCACCAGAGCAGAGTAAAGTGGCAAAAAATGACTAAGCTGAGCCACCAGCACTGTGTTCCAGCTCCTCATTAGGGGAACCTGGAGCTGATCCTGCCTCAGGGCACTGCCAGGAAGGGGAGAGAGGACAGGAGACTCCCTTCCCAGCCAGATCCCTTCACAACCCTCTACAAGCTGGAGGAACCCTTTCACCAGGCTCCTACCACACACCCAGAGCTGGTTTCTAAGCACTCCTGGGGTGAACGGGATGGCTGAACTGCCTTAAAATGCTTTAAGCTTCAGTTAAGAGGGTGCTGTGAGCCCCAGGAGCAAACCTCTCTGCCTCACCTTGACTAACAGCCATGCAGATACATCCTGGGTCAAGCCACAGCCAGGGTCTGGGCTTTCTGCAAACTGCAGCTTCCAGAGGAGTCCCTGGGTGCTGCAAACCAGGACAAGGCAGGGAGGCTGAGCCAGGATGAAGGACACCTTCCTCCTCCTCCCCAGGCAGACTGGGCAGCACTGCACTGAGGTCCCAAGCCCAGCTCCTCCCTGAGTCCTGGTGAAGTGAGCTCGAAGCAGTCAAAGCCTCACTGCACTGCTCTGCACAGTCAGAAGGACAAACTGTTAGGAATACTCGGATGAGAACAAGGCATCAGACAGAAAACAGCCCCTGCTGGTGTGCAGATCTGTGTGTGTCCCCTGCCACAGGACCAGGGGGCACAAGAGGAGTGACTGCCAGCACTGGGAAGGACAAACCTTGCGTGTCCCAGGCTCTTTCCTGAAGCACCAGGATCAGGCAGAGCCAAGGGGGTAGGACAGAGTAGGACAGAATCTGCTTTGACCTGGCTGCTGGCCTTGTGTTAACCAAGCAAAACAGTCAACACCATCAGCTGTCAGCCAGGCAGCAGAATGCCTTGCTTGTGCTGGCTGGGGGCAGGAGGAAGCTGGCAGCTGGCAGCCTGGTGGTTTGCTGCCTGTGAGGAGGCAGCTGGTGTCTGGGAAGAGTAACTGGGAGACATCAGTGTGACCCTTGTCACTGCAGCACAGGAACTGGCTGAGATATCCACCCTGGAGTGCTCCACAAACACCTTCTGCACTAACAGGAATTCCCCCCCACAGAGCCAGGCTCGGACATCACTTCAAACCTTAAGTTTATTGAGCAGCCAAGTGCCTAAATGCAGGACCAGGAGCCGCTTTCCTTGCCCTAAGCTACATGGGAGAGGTAGCTCCAGGAGGGTTCTCCAGGAGGGGGTGGCTCACCTTCACTGGCTGCTCCTGAGCCTGCTCAGCCTGATCTCCTCCTTTCTTCCGCTTGGGTTTCTTTTTCTTCTTTTTGGCTCCACTGTCATTTGCTGGACTCAAGCCTCTAAGGAACAAAGGAAACCAAAAACCCATCACTGGAGCTTTGGGGTTTACTTCTGGAGAACAGTTAAAGGGTTTCAAAGCTCTCTAAAGAACAGACAAACTCCCTGCTCTCAGGCCAAGTCTCCAGGACAGGGAACACAAGGCACACAGGGGATGGATGCAGCCATGTGTCCTCTGCCTGGCACTGCTCCCAAAACAGGACCAGCAGCAGCATCTCCCAGCCTGCAGCTTTGCTCAGGGGTGGGGAGCAGGCCCTGTACCACACGTGGCTGTGTTTTTGCTGTCACATCACCCTGCTCAGCCCCACAGAGCTGCAGCCATGCCCAACTTTGAGTCTTAACTCCTCTCTGAGCCCAAGGAGCACATACAGAATCATGAAG
>VWZO01009766.1:0-16629 GCA_013396975.1 Bucco capensis
AAAAGTGTTTTAAAAGGGTTAAAAGGGGTTATAAAAGGTTTTTAAAGGTCTTAAAAAGGCTTAAAAAGCTTTAAAAATGTTCTTTTAAAAGGTTTTCAAAAGGTTTTAAAAGGTAAAAAGTAGAGTTCCTGTCCAAGCATGATTCCAATAGCTCTTGTTGTTCCTGAGCATGGATCAAAGTTTGGAGTCTTAGTCCCTGCAAGCTCTCCTGGCAATATGCTAGCTCAGCAGAAGCAAAGAGCATGGGCATCATTTTCCTTCTGGCAGCAGCCTGGCTTTGGGAATGCAGTGATTCCCTCTCCTTGTTTTGCCTTGTGAATTCCCTGGTGCTCCAAAGAGCTTCCTGTGCTCTGCCCTAATGTATGCAAAGTGCTGTTGAACAAATCACTACACATGCAGATAAGATAGCAGAATGCACTCGGATATTTTGGTTGTGATTCTGAGAATGGCAGCAAGTAATGGCAGAGCTAATCTGCTCTAATTTGGCTAATTGGATCTCTTTTGTAATTACAAATTGATATTCCCAATCCAATCTCTCTCACGCTGATATTCCCTTGGGTTTCATACCAAAAAAGCTCCACAGAATAATCTCTTTGGCTCTTTAGCCATATCCTCTGTGCTGGGAGGTACACAGCTGAGGTTTTGGTGCTGACTAAAAGGCACCTGGAGGAACATGGAAGCAAAGAGGAGCAGGCTCAGGGGAGACCTTAACTCTCTCTCTACAGCTACCTGCCAGAAGGTTGGAGTCAGATGGGGGTAGATCCCTTCTCCAGGGTTAATGGCCTCAAGTTGCCCCAGGGGAGGTTTAGAGCGGAGATCAGAAGGAATTTCTTCCCTGCAAGGGTTGTTCAGTTTTGGCCCAGGCTGCCCAGGGAGCTGCTGGAGTCACCAGCCCTGGAGGAGCTCAGAAAACATAGAGATGTTCTACTCAGTGACATGGCTCTCTCCATCCTCTCCTTCTCCCTCTTCTCCTTCTCCCCCCCATCCTTGCCTTCTCCATCCTCTCCTTCTCCCTCTCCTCCTCTCCTTCTCTCTCTCATCCTCTCCTCCTCCCTTCATCTTCTCCTTCTCCCTCTCCTCCTTCTCCCTCCCATCCTCTCCTTTATCTCCCTCTCCTCCTTCTCCCTCCCATCCTCTCCTTCTCCCTCTCATCCTTTTCTCCTTCTCCCTCCCATCCTCTCCTCCTCCTCCTCCCTCCTGGAAGATCCCAGTGCTTCTCTCATCCTTCCTCCAAGCTCCCAACCAACTTTTCCACTGCCTGTGTGAGAACCTTCGAGTGTTCCACCCCTTCCCATCTCCAGCCATCAATTATCCATTGACTAGGCTTTGCCTGGAATGCCAAAGGGAACCCAATGTTTGCCTTTAAAAGCTTTGTCCTCAATCCACCTTGATATGTGCATCAGGAAGCCTTCCAGCTTGGAAATCTCTTCCAACCTCCATCTTCCAGTTGGATTTGCTGCTGGGATTAAGGTTGGATTCAAGAAGGAGCTGGAAGTGATCAGGAAAGAGAAAGGAAGGTGGGGAAGGATCTAGAAGCCAAGTGAGTTAAAAGTGGAGGAGAAGAGGCGAAGGGAAAAGCTTTTCCCTGGGGCTGACAGGTTGATGGTTGGTCTTGAGCTTAGAGGTCTCTTCCAACCTTAATGATTTGGGGATGGACAGGAGACAAGAGGGAGGGATGTTTGGCTTCTAGTGGGAGAAAGAAAGAGACCACTGAGATGATCCTGATGGCCTTTCCATGCCTTTCCAAACTATCTCTAACAATGCTGGGGTGGGGAAAAAAGCCAGCTAATTTGTCTAGTGTTTATTAGCCTAAAAAAAGCAGTAAAAGCAAACAATATGCTGGAAAAGGCTAGCTATGCCTATTCAATAGAAAAGTGAGGAAATGATCCTGACACAATCCAAGAGACTAATGAGTCCATGTGAAGAGAAGAGCAGAGTGCAGGTGAGTGCATTATCAAACAGGATATTAGAGCTCTGGAGGAGGTGCAGCTGAGGGCAAGCAGAGGGCCACAGCAGCACAACCATCTCAGCTAGTCAGGGAGCTTAGAGAAACAAGAGCCAGAGGCTAGGGAAAAAGAATGAAGATTAAGCTAGAGTATTTTCATGCAGCAGGAGTAACAGCTTTGAAGACAACATCTACAAGAGCACATTTGAACTCCTCTCACTACAAGCACAGGGTTCAAACCTCAGTAAAGGCACTGCCAGGCAGACTTTTGTTCTGGTTTGCTCAGGGTCTAGTAAATAATACAGAGAATATTAGTGATAAAATGGATTTGTTTAAAAGAGAAAGCAAGTTAAATGGCCATGGGTATTCCCACTTCTGAATGAGCAGCTGAACAATTTAGAGCATCCTTTTTTTTACAGCTGATGTGGTCTCACAGCAAGCCAGGCTCACCAGCAAATTTGGCTTTAGGATAGACCCCAAAAGTAAGCCAGCAAATGTCACTTAAACACAGAGTTAAGCAAGCAGGCTTTGGGACGATGTTGGTGTCATTATTCATCTCTTTCCAGAATAATCATGGGATCCATTTTTAAGTCATGTAGCACACAATGCAGTTTACAACTCCATCTCTACTCACAAACATCACAGAGGAGTAGAGATGGAGTTGTAAGCTCCTTTTTTTCAGGCATGAAAGGAGGTTTTAATCACTAAATGCACTGCTGCTTCATGCATGACAACAACTGGGACTTTTATTAGTTATAAAACACCTTTCTGAGGCTATTGATTAGTTCTGATTGTCTTCTCCACCATGCAGAGATGCAATTGGCACTCAGGGCATCTGTGCTTCTGAAACCCATCTGTACTTTGGAGGAATGGCAATTCCTATTCCATGGAGAGTGTCCAGCAAGGGTGTGGAGATCTAATCCTAGAAATAGAGGCTCAGTCCCAAGAATAAAGATGTTCAGGCTATTGCTCCAACATTCCCTTTTCACCAAGCAAGCTGCATTCCCTGTGCTTGCTGGAGCTGTGATGATTAGTCTCATCTATCTGGAGCATGCAGGGACTCAGTATGACCTCTGGTGTGGAGAGAATAGATTGAATTGGTCTTTAAATTGGTGAAATTTGACTAATAATGCTTAGTTTACAAATGAAGCTTTCAAAGAGGGAATGAACTAACATTGCATTTAGAGGAAAACATTAGATTAACTCCTCTGTTTAGATGTTTCTATAATTATTGGCAGGGAAAAAAAACACAACAAACAACACCACCCCAGATGATAAAGAATTAGCATTTCCTTTTGTGCTTGGAAATTATACATCAGAAGGGTGTGGAAAGAGGCCTGAATAAGAAAGAACTCATATGTTTGGGGAGAAAAAAAGTGATCCCTTCAGAATCCGTGGTGTGCATCTGAAAATCCCATTAGAGACTGTCAAGCTGCATTGGTCAGAGCAAAAGGATATGAAATGGGCCCAATTAATAGTGATGCTGTGGAGTGCATGGCAATAGCTTCTGCTGCCTGATTTACAGAGGAGACTGGAAATGATTTGGATACATTTGCATCTCTGGCTATAAGTCATGTTGGGGCTAAAGAGATCTAGCAAGCTGGGATGCTGCTGCTGCTTCTGCCTCCTGAGCTTGCTGATGACCTTGAGCAGATCCCTTCTCTCTCTCTCAATGTTTCAGACACTGATGTCCTAGCTTGTTGCAGCAACATCTGTTGATGGTAAACCTGCAGAGTCTTCTGGAAAATGGCTTTTTTTCCCCCCGTGTGTTTGTAGTCTGCAGCAGGATTTAAATATCATTTAAAAACCCTCAACAGCATGGAAGCAGCAGAAGGACCATGCCACAGAAAGGGAGACAAGCAAGAGGATCTGGGGGATAAAGGAGTTTCAAATATGTCATTTCCTCCCACTACAATAGGTGATGATCTGATCCAAATTGGGATTTATTTGCTCACTGTGTTTCCATCTCCTTGAAGAACAATTGTGACACATTTTGATAGATGAGGGGCAGAGAGCTTGACCACTTTAAGTCCTTTAGCTGAGCCAACACATCCCATTTCTTTTCCTCTCTCTTTTTTGGTGGTTCAGGAGGAGATTTGCACCTAGCCTTCCCTTTCCCAGCCAGAGCCTATTTCCTCTGCCCTGTGGCCAGTCAAATGGAATGAAACCCAAAGTGCAGGCAGTGCTGTCCCAACAGACTTTCCCCTCTACTTGCAGCTGCTTCTCTTCACTTGCCACTACACTAAGACAAAAGAGCATTTTGTTCTTGACTTATTCATAGGGAAGGAAAAAGGATTTATATGCTATATCTGGTTAAAAAAAAAACACAACAACCAACCCATCCATATTCTAGTGTTTATCAGCCACCAGCAACTTTGAAATGAGAAATGGCTTGCTAGACTGACTTTCTCTCTGTTATTTCACCACCAGAAGTAGCCTAAGAAGCAGTGAGACTCAATTCTGCATTAGCTGGTCTCAGGTGATGATCAGACAGAGAGGCTGCAAGCACTTGGGTTAAGATAGAAACTCTGCTGATGCCTATCTGATCAGACATCATGCTCTTTCTGCTTGGCTAGGTAACATCCTATTTGCAGTGCATCAATTCTACATGGTACCCTTTAAAATGCACTCAGCAGCATGTCACAGCCACTCTTCCCTCTCTCCCCCATGCTTATGGACCATCTTGTTGATTCTAAACACAGCTTCTTTCCAGTTGAAGGGAAAGGAGATCACTTTAGGAGAGTGACAAACACAGTGTGGTTGATCAGAGCAGTGTTGTATAAGTCAGGGGTGAGCAGAGCTGGCTCTTGTGCTTTCTGCCATCAGCAGGAACCTGGGATCAGTTTATGGCCACAAGTTTTGATGCTCAGATTGAGGGCTCTGGCATCTCATGGAGTTTTTGTGTGTACCATTTAGGCTTGCAACAGGCAGCCCTTGTCTCTCTGAGCAGGGAACTCAGCTAACAGCAGCAAGAAAAAGCTAAACCACACAGTCCCGTAGTTTTAAAGGCCAGGCAGACAGATCATATTAGGATCACAGAAAGGTTGGAGTTGGAAGAGATCTTTGGAGGTTACCTAGTCCAACTCCCCTGCTGCCAGCAGGACACCTAGAACTAGAGCAGGTTGCTCTGAGCCAGCCTCAACCAACCTCATCTGGAATGGTTCCAGGGATGGAGCATCCATCACTTCTCTGGGCAACCTGGGCCAGAGCCTCACCACCCTCAGTGGGAAAAGCTTCCTCCTTCTATCCAGTCTAACTCTTCCTCCTGTAGTTTAGAGCCACCATCCCTTGTCCTGTCTCAACAGGCTTTGCTAAAATATCTGTCCTCATCTATCTTCTAGGCTGCCTTTAAGTACTGGAAGGCCACAATCAAGTCTCCCTGGAGCCAACTCTCTCAGCCTGTCCTCACAGCAGAGGTGTTCCAACCCCCTGATCATTTCTGTGGCCTCCTCTGGATCTGCTCCAATGAGTTCATGTCCTTCTTCTGGTGAGGACTGCAGAGCTGGATGCAGTGAGGTGTCAGCAGAGCAGAGCAGAGAGGCAGAATGCCCTCCCCTCATCTACTGGCCACGCTTCTTTGGCTGCAGCCCAGGGGTCAGTTAGCCTTCTGGGCTATCATGAGAGAGTTATGGAAAACACAGACCAACCACAATGGAAAAATAAACCCCCAAACCCTTACCTTATCTCCACGTGGTGATTTTTCTCTCCTGGTGTAGCTCTGTCACGTGGATGTGAATACATCTTCAACCTCTGCAATGACACCATCCTGATTCACTCCAACTCCAGCATCTGCAGCGTGGGCTTCCTGATTCTTCTCTTTTTCCTGCAAAGAAAGATACTCTACCAGTTATGCTGGATGTGAAGACTGGAAAAGAGAGTGGTTTGGAGGTGGAAAATGACTCCATGGTGCTTCATTTGGCTTTTCCTGCCATCTCTACCCATTCTGCCATCATTTGGGCTGAGCAGCTGAAGAGCACTTGGACCAACACAGATGCCATCTGGCATTTCCATTCCATTTTTCAAGCACAAAACACATTAGTGATAGAATTTCTGTCTGAATGAAGAGGAAAAGAGCTCTTAGGATCTCACTCCAGGAAGGAAAAGGAGTTATACATAGAATCTGTATGCTAATGCCTAGGAGGTGTTGATTAGCCTCATAACCTTTATTTCACACACAGAGGTGTGAAGCTCTCCTAGCAAAACTGGTAAGAAAGCAGAATTTGCCTCATTGATGTGTTTATTTACTGAAGTGAAACAGTCAGCAGTTTGTCTAAGTCACAGTAACTAACTAACTAACTAAGCACCTCTCAGGGGCTTGCAGGGCAGGGGAAGGGGAGTTTGGAAGCACATCCTTCTCCTCTTCCCCCACACACCATGGCCCTGAGAGGCTTGTCCAAGTGCCTCTGGAATTCCATCAGGTTTGGTGCCGTGACTACTTCCCTAAGGAGCCAGTGCTCCATCAGTCTCTGGGGGAAGAAGCTGTTCCTAATAGCCAAGCTAAGCCTGGCACAGCTCCATGCTATTCCCTCAGCTCCTGTCACTGTCACCAAAGAGCAGAGATCAACTCCTGCTCTCCACTTGCCCTTGGGAGTTAGCTCTAGACCATGATGAGGTCTCAGCCTCAGCCTCTGCAGCTCTGGGCCAGCCAGGGAGGAGAAACAGCAGAGGAATTCCAGGCAATTCCTTGGGTTGCTGAAGGAAAAAAAGGCAGGCACAAGAGATTCAAAAGTGAGCTTTTGAAAGAGTAAATAAAACTGAATTGAAGCAAAATGGCCATCTCAGCTCTACTCTGTCCTCACACTGTGCCTCTTCCAGCTGAGTTTGTCTCTGCCAGGGCAGGGAAAGGCTTTCCAGAGGCAGATGTGAGGAAAGGAATTGCTCTCCTGCAGCTGAAGTGGGCAGCTGTGCTCAGGAATGGGTGTTGGAGCTGGCAAGGGAGGAGCTGCCAGCTTCCTGTGCTGGGTGGGAGCTCCTGCCCTTGCTTTTGGGGGTGGATGATTCCCTTGGACCAAGGGCTGCACATTTACCTCTGTGGATGAATTTACCAGCACAGAGTGGGAAGCTCACAGAAAACACTACAGAAGTGAACATGCTGAGCCACCAATGAGAACATTTCAGCAGTTCAAAACCTGCCACGATAGGTAACTTTAATTTTTCATAGAACCTCTGTAACTTGTAAAGCTTGGAGCATTTGTTCATGGGGATAAACCTCAGGTCATCAAACTCACTGAAGAACAGATTAAACAGCACCTCAAACACTTGAGGAAGGAGAACATCTTGCTCACATCTAGCCATCAGGGTTGCTGTAGAAGGTGTTGTGTTATCAAGAGCTGCATTGTCTCTTCTAACTTGTGCTGTGGAGATAAGCAGTGAAATGAAGTCTCTCTGCAGCACCCCAGCTGGGCTCAGCTAGCATCAGGATGAAAGGTCAGGGGCAAGGGGAAATGCTGCCAGCCTCTAAAAGCCTGAAGAGCACCCAACAAGTGTGAAAGGATGCTGCTTCCTTTGGCTTTGTAAGTTGCTTTATGTCTACTATGTGGAATAAACTGGAGAACTTACCTGGCACCTGAGGAAAAAAAGGCATGATGGGAACAGAAACAGCTCAGTCATTTGGGGATCCCAGCATTGCAGTCCTGGATTTCATGATCAGAGCAATAGCATCTGAAGAAGGAGCAGAGAGAAAGCTTACAAGGTGGTTAGATTCTCTTCTTTTTTTTCCCCCTCTTTTTCATGTCTTTCTTTCATTTTTCTTTTTCATAATTCCTCAGCTATCTAATTGAAGGTTGAAGATGTTGCAGATGGATTTTCTCCCTGCTAGAGAACATCCCTCACGTGCATGCTTGTGCAGAAAGCAAAGAGCTGCAAGAGCCTGACAGTCACCTAAAGCTCACAATATTCATAATTGATGCACACTTAATTAGAAGTAAACAGGAAGTTTGCAGGAGGAGTAGCTGTTTGATTTTAGGGTCCTTTCTCTTTAATTGTGGAAGGATTAGCAGTTAAAAATCCCATTTATACTTTTAATGGGACACATGACTGATTTATTTATTTTTCCTATCGATTCCCCATTACTTTCTTCTTGCCCTGAAATATCATATATCTAATAAAAGTCAAGGCTAGGCTCTGCTGTCCTGTTTGGGAAGGCTCAGAATGCAGTCAAAATACCTTTGTCCATTATAAATAATAATATATATCTAAAATATATCTTTAATAATATATATAGAGATCTATCAAATTGTTAGAAGAATATACAAAACAAGAACTGGCAGAGAGAATTTTACTTCCCCACAGGGAGAGAGAATCTAGAGCAGCTTTTTCCCCTCAGGGCTGGAGATGCAGCTGAAGCTGGACAAGCTCAGGTCCCTCCTGCTGTTATCCTCCTTCTGCACTTGGTTCCAAGGCACCTGGACTGCTCCAAGTTTTCAGCTGCCTTCCCATAGATCTCAAGAGCTTAATTCTCATGTTCTTTGTGCTGTTGACTAGAGGCACAAGGCAGAAGCAGCCTGGTGTGTGCTGTGGCAGCAGCAGGTCGAGTGGCTCAGCGATGGACACACAGGCAAGGGGACACAGGCAGAGTTGCTTGGAGCAGCAAAGTGACAAGACACAGCTGATTAATTACATTCCCACCTATTCCCTTCCCAACCCAATCATCAGAAAAATCCCTCTGTGTAAACAAGCCCACAAAAAGCCTCAGAAGAGGTTAATCCTTAGGAATCAAGATCTCCATGAAGGCCTCACTGTTACTCCCTTCACTAAACAGGGTGAGGGTGCAGGAAGGGTTAACAAACATCCTGGATCTGGCAAAATAACAGAGATACTGGACTGTGCTGTTGGCATTGATGGTTTGGGGATTTTTGCTTTTATTTATTCATTTATTCAGGGTGAAAACTAGCTTCACATATCCCAAGCCCTACATGAGCGAGCTCCAGCAAGCCACAGAAATCCTTCCATTAACTGAGCTCTTTTAAGATGGAAGAAAGTTCTTCCCAGAAAGAATAAAACCCTGTGGGTTATAAAATGGATCCAAAAAGAATTATAGTTTTTATTTATACTCCAGAAACGTCAGCAAGTGAATGAAATGGTTCCATATACATTTTTTACATCCATCAGCAGTGAAAACACTGTTCATACATCAATTCTCTAGTAAAATGTACATCCTGTTTGTTGTTGTTTTTTTTGCTAAATATGCCAAATTTCATGGACAAAACCCCTTCCAGAGTGAGCTGAACCCTTGCAATCCAAAGGGCAACATGGACTCTTGGTTAATAGCTTTAGAGCAAGAAGAAAGTCACCCTTCCAGAATGCACATCCACATTAGAGCATGCAGGCAAAGGAAGAACAACAATAATAATTGAAAGACCCCAAAAAACCACCCCAAAATGTGAATGCCCAATTTGAGGAGATTAATTAGACTAAAGGAGGAGCCAGGACACTGGGGTCCAGGCTGATTTCTCCTAAGTGCAGTTGGGTAGCTCTGCTCCTAGCTAACTGTGTTTGGCTTCCCTCATCAGCACCAAATGCATGCTGAGGCAGTTCATCAGCTGGAGACACAGGATGCTGAGGACAAGTTTTCCCCACACCTGCTTTATCTGAAGCAAAAAAAAAAAAGCCCAGTTAGTGGCAATTGTCCCAAACACTTGCACCACTCACAGGAAACTTTTAATTGACTCTGCAACAGTACAAATGTGCCAGGAATTCAACCCCACACAACAGAAGCCTTCAGCCCATGAAGGTTTAAGCCACTGTGACTTGGTTAGGACTAAAAAAAAACTAGGTAAAATCAAAGCTGCTAACTCCCTGATGTTAGAGGTAGACAGTTTTCTTTCCAAAGTCCTAGGTTTGGTCCTTTATTTTTATTCAGCAGTGAAAGCCATGAATACAGAACAAAGAACAGCTGTTACAATTCTCCACCATGACTCCTAACGTCAGAGAATCCAAGGTATGCACACAGTACACAGTCATGAAAAGTATCAAAAATTAGTTTTTAACCTCAAAAAAGAAAAAAGAGAGAGAGATATATAAATAAAAACAGGTCTAATCCCACCAAATACAGAAAAAAACCAGATGTTGGTGCTAAACAGTTCCAATTTGGCTGTATACAAAATAAAAAGGTCACCTCCATCCCCCTCGTCCTCCTCAGCTGATGAGAGAAGCAAGAATACATGAGCCATTTCAATTGTCAGACATTATGCTTTATAAGGTATGCACAGAAGTCCAAGCAATAAATACATACATTAGTTCAAAGCCTTACAATAGCTAAGCAAAGCAGATGCAGAAAAAAGCAGAGTTGCTATTTTTCCCCTAGCAAGCAATGAGAGAAAGAGTAAAAATCGATGAAAATGCATGAAAGCAACAAGGTTTGGTTTTTCTTCTCTTTTTTTTTTTTTTGTTGTTGTTTTTTTTTTCTTAGAAAAAAGTCTGGTCATTTATGGGTCCACCAACATTTTTACAGAATATGCACAATTATCAAAATACAGACCAAGCATCTCAGAAAACTCCAAAAAACCTAAAATCTATTTTTTTTTTTGTTTGTTTGTTTTGTTTTGTTTCAAAGCAATTGCAGTTTTGGAGGTTTTTCTGGTATAATGTGCAAGCAGCTATTTTTTATTTCATTTTTTTTTTTTTAATTCTTTTTTTTTTTTTTTTTTTTTTTTCCTTTTCTTTAAATTGTATTTATATAAAACCCATGCAAAACTCTACAGGTATATGCATTCTGTGGCTGAGACTTCCTTTCAAAAGGTTTGGAACTGAGGTATGCATACTTTAGCATTGTAGTCTTAGGCCACCTTCACCACCTTCCAGTCCATCCCAGTTCTCTTCACCACCACCATCATCTCCTTCTCAGGTGATGCCCACACCATCCTCATCCTCACAACCTTAAAGATTGACTGAAAACACTCAACATCCACGGTGACTTCTTGCTAGAATCACCCAGAAACCTCCTGCTTGCTCCTGACCCAAAGACAAACAGAATGAAAAGTAGCAGTTACTGTGACGTTCTCACAAATTCATGCAATCTGCCATAATGGTTCTAATTTCTGTTGATTTTTTATTATTTTTTTTTTGTCTCTTTTTATGCCTTTTTTTTTTTTTTTGTGGTGTTTTTTTGTTTTTTTTTTTTTTTTTTTTTTTCTTTTTTTTTGCCTTTTTTTTTTTTTTTTGGTGTGTGTTTGTGTTTTGTTTTTTTTTTGTCTTTTTTTTTTATTTATTTATTTTTTTTCTTTTTTTGCAGAGGTAGAAGCTTTCAGAAAGCCTTTTGGGTAAGTGGGAAAACCCTTTCAAAAGCCATTTATGTCTTTTATTATTATTATTATTATTTGGCATGAGAGATGACTGTGTAAATATCTCTTTGAAGTCTATTTGCTGACTCCAGCAAAGAATAGAAAGGATGAGCTTAAGCTTTGCAAGCACCAGGTCCACTACGTGGAGCTGGGACATTTGTTAAGCTCTAGCAGCCACCTTCTGTCAAAAAAAACTGGTTTTTTTTTTGTTTGTAAAGCAATAACCATCAGCAGGTTATGAGGTCCCTTGGTTGGGGGGGAAAAAAGAAGTATTCTCCAGACTTGGCACAGCACATGAAAAGCAACACTTAAAAGTTCCTAGGTTTTTTTAAGCAAACATCTGACTATGCTAATTCTTCCACGACACCATCACGCAGGAGCCTAGTTAGTTCTTGTTTATTTTTTTTTTTGGGTTTGGAGTTGGCAAGTTAAAAAGGAAAATAATAAAAAGAAAGAAACCCCAGCATTCCAACAAGTTTTGGCCTGTGCAAGTCTTGCCGAGGGAGTGTATTGTTAGTGTTCCTATCCCGTATCAGCAGAGGCAGAGTTTGAGCATGTCACTTTGGTTTGGACTGAAAAATAAATACCATGCAACTACAATTGCTATATCTTTGCTTTCAGTGTAAAAACTCAGCTAGATCACTTGAAATCAAGAGGAAATTAATTTTTGGCTTTACTAGACCTTTTATGTTTGGTTCCTACTTGGTTTTTATTTTTTTTTGTTTGTCTTTTTTTTTTGTTTGTTTTTTGTTTGTTTGTTTGTTTTCATTATAACTTAAGACTATAAAAAATAGTACACAACAAAGATTAAGACCATACAAGACAATCTTCTAACAAACATGTATTCACCACAAATAAAAAAAAAACCAGACTGAATGGGGCAAGGGGGGGGGAAAAGAACCCAAAATAAAACCATAATGTATCATATATAACAATATGCAATCTGCATTTGCATCAAGTACACAATTATTTTGGTCAGTGATCCACATTTGTTGCTTTCTAGCATCACTTCCACTGCAGACTTAGTTCTCACCTCTGTCTTGAAAGGAAAGCAAATCTTCACTGCATTTACATTGACTTTTGGCCTCAGAAGTGACTGGATTGAACTCTTTTTTATTTGTGTGTGTGTTTTTTTGTTTCTCCATAGATTTGTTTCTTTGTATAGGGCTAAATGAAAAGATCCCAGAGGTCATCAAGAAAACAGCAGGTAGTTCATGGAAAGGTTTCCTTTGTACTAATTAAAGTTACAGAAGGCTGCCCAAAGCATGTGGCTGCTTCTGTGGTTGAGCTATTGGCCATTGTTAGAGTTGGCTTTGGTTTGCAGCTGTAGCCTTTGACTGTGTTTGCAGGTAGACAAAGCTTTATCACAAGGAGGTAAAAGAGTACAGTTGTAAGATATATGCAGATATGCAAATGTTTCTATGGTGCTTGCACAGACAATGTTAGCTTAGGATTGCACTTTACATCTTAACACTAACAGCACAGACTGGAAGCCTAAAAAGGTTGTTTTTTTTGTTTTTTTGTTGTTTTTTTTTTTAGATGGTTGCAACAGTCTAAGGAACTGTGGTTTGGAATAACTAACTTCATGTCATTTACAGTTGGTGGCACCAACATAAAAAACTAATGTTCTGTTGTTTAAAATTCAGCTAGATACAAGCAGTGACACTAATTTCTGATACTACTCCTGTGCAAATTAAAAACAATAGCAACAAGTTGAACTTGACCAGCAATTGTTCCTAACATTACAACTACTGTATGCTGGAAATTCACATTAATGAAACTAACACTATTTTTGGCAGTATATGAGGCCCATTTGCTTTCTACAGAACATGTATCCTCATATTCAGTCATTTCATGAACCCTTAAGAGCCACATTTTTGTTTTTTTAAATGGGCAAGCCATTATATAAAGAACAGTTTTGTGTTTTTTTCTTTTCTCAAGAAAATCAGTTTATCTTTAAAAATAAAAAAAAAGGAAAAAAGGAAAAAAAAAAGAAGAAGAAGAAGAAGAAGAAACACAAGCAATTTGCCTGTTGTTACTGGGTCCCAAAGGGCTGGCTTAACAAGTTCCTTTAGGGCTGTTCTTCTTTATCCATGCTTTAATAAATAGTCACAGTAAAAATGTGTCAAATATTCATGGTTGTGGAGTGGTTCTGAAGGTCAGTGCTATGTCCCTTCATGGTGAGGTTTCTCCAAGTCTCTTTTCATTCCAGATCTTCAGATAAAGGCTCTTCCTCAATCTCCCTATCATCTTCCAACTCCGGACTGTGATTTGCCGTTGTCACCAAGGACATTGGACAGTCTTCATCCTCTGCAATCACTGGTTCTTCCTTGACATGGATAGAGTGTCTGGAAAACATGTGGACAGAACAGCTTCTTAGTGGAAGGGTTAACAAACAGTTGGAGGAGAAAGAAGCATTTGGGGATAAGGTACAAAAGGACATCTTTCTTCTCCCTGCCTGCCATCACTCCCGACCTGTTCGTCATTCGCAGTAGGATCAGGTTTCAGGAAGATGCAAGCATGGATTCCCATGTGCATCTTTGTTTAGACATCACATCCTTTTTTTTTTTTCCCCTCAGCATTCAGGAGGAATGAAATGATCTGTTAGGGCTTTGTCCTAAACAGCAGAACGTTTAGAGGAGAACACCAGTGAGTCATAAGAAGAAAAGAGCCCCAAAAGAGAAATACAAATTACATCACCACAGAAGAGCACCCAGAGCTCTTCCATTCTCCCTTGGTGGGCAATTACTTTATGTCTAAATGCTTCTGCAAGCTCCAAATGTGTGTGGGGGAAAAAAAATGGTTATACTGAGATAAATTCAGCAAATAAATTGTTATACTGAACCAAATTAAGCAAATAAAAAGAAACTGTTACACTGAAATAAATTAAGCAGATCATTTCACGAGGAGCCCTTCTGGTTTCAGTTGCCAACCATTTCCAAGCATGTGTATTTGTATTTGTGTGTGTGTGTGTACACACACTCTGTATAATTACATCTCCCATTGATGATGACAAGCAGAGGAATACAATGGCAGAAAATTAATCAACACATCCTGAAGTTTATTTTTCCCCAGAAAGAAACAACTAAAAGTATATTAGAAAGGTCACTACGAGCTGAGAAAAGAGCTGGGGAGGTTTCCTGATGGCACCTGGTGAAGAAAATATGATATATAAATAATCACTTTTTTTTTTTCATCCCCCTTTTCCCCCTGAAGCAAGAGGAGCTCTGCTTTTTTATCTGCTTAATAGAAACTGCAATCTCTCATTAATATGCAGGGCTAGTGTGCTGCTTCTCAAGAGGAAAACCTGCAGCAAGGCTTTGCCATTAATCAACTTCAGCCCAGCAGTTCAGTGAGACATGATGATACATGTTTTTAACTCTAAATTAATGAATATCTTTACTGACTGTCAATAAAGGAAGAAAAAACACTGGTGAGGAACACAAGTTGAGGTGGGAAATTTCCAAACACAACAGAGTGCTGGGGAGAGTGGGCAACTAACAAGAATAATAATGCTGTCACACACAAACAAGGCTTAACATGATCCAGGCCTGACTCAAGGAAAGGCTTGTGCTGCAATGATAAATCTGCCAAAACCTAATTATTTTTGACACATTAGATGCATCAGGGAATCACTGTGGAAAAAAAAAAAAAAAGAGAGAGAGAGAGAGAGAGAGAAAAAAAAACATTTAGCTTAGTAGTTTTTTTTGCATTAGAAAGTGACTGAACCTGCCAGCTATCTCTTGGGCTACACTCTTCAATGAAAGGAGGAACTTTGAATTTTAAAAGGTACAGATGGCTTTAATATTCAGTGCAAAATAACTTATTATTCAAGCCTGATTGGGGAGCCTCTCACTTTTGTTTTGTTTTGCCTTTTTTTTTTTCATTTAGCTTTACTATATTATTCATTTTTTTCTGGAATAGAGGCTCTCAAGAACACTGAAATGAAGAGCTGTGGTTAAAAAAAAAAAGCTACATTTCAACCAAAGTTTTGGGTTTTTTTTTTCCCTCCCTATATTTATCCTTTCCCCATACAGGAACATCTTAAAGAGTTTTGACAGCATGATTGGTGCTAAATAACTACCTGTAGCTAGCTATGCATCATCACCACTTTGTTGCTACAGGAAAAATACATTCGTAATACTAATAGCAATAATAACAGGAATATAAATAATACTAGAAATAATAACAATATAAATACTACTAGAAATAATAATAATATAAATAATAAGGAAATACTAACAGCAAACCCAGCCACACAGTTTTCTACTGAAAGAAACCAACTGAAAAGGCAAAAGCTCCCAGCCCCTGTAAAGCTTTAACGCAGGAGTCACTGAGAAATGTGAAATTTAATTGGAAGTGGTTATACAGTAAATAAAATTTACCTAAATAACTAACTCAACGTGACTGATTATCTAGGAATGTAAATTTATTTAGGTTGGAGAGGGGCCCCTTGAGCTTTCTGACAAAGAAAGGCTCCTACAAGCACTGTCATTGATATTTATCATCGGGTAACAAACAATCCTAGAGATATGTACTTAAAAAATATTAAAGAGAGACAAATGAGTCTAGACTCCACAAGGTCGCTGCAGTCATAAAACATAGGCAAGCCTCCTCCTAATGTGAAAAACATAGCTTACAGCTTTCATTTGCATTAATTATAAATCAGGAACATGCTTGTGTGGCTTGGAAAAGCCAGAGAAATTATTAGTTCTCTCAGTCACTTTACGCTGTATTAAGATGTCTGGATGAGTCATTTAGGATTTAATGAGTAGCAAGGATTATGAAGTCAGAAATAAATGTGTACTATGTATCTTGGAATTCATTGCTGCAATTGGAATGAGACACTTGCATATTATGACAGGATTATTACCAGCAATCAGGCACAGATATGCTGGGGATGCAAATAACGTCATTAGCGGTGTATTGTAATGAAATAAGGTGTATTATCATTCTTTATGGTGACACAAACCATATTAGCTATGCTCCAACTGCATTTGTACAACAGGAGCAAGTGCCTTGGCTTGGCTCTTCAGCACAACTCTCCAGGAAACTCAGGGCAAAGAATGCTGAATCAATAGTTCTCACTCTCAGCTCTCTCTCTCTTGAGATAGATATCTATATATCTATAGCTAGCTAGCTACAGATAGAAGTTGTTATGCTTGCTTTGCTTGGGTGTTCAGCACAACTCCCACTAAACTCCATGGAAAGAATGCTGAATCAATAATAATACTATAAATAATACTAGAAATAATAACAATACTATAAATAATACTAGAAACAATAATACTACTATAAATAATACTAGAAATAATAATACTACTATAAATAATACTAGAAATAATAATACTACTATAAATAATACTAGAAATAATAATACAATACTAGAAGTAACAATAATCT
>VWZO01009766.1:17862-34441 GCA_013396975.1 Bucco capensis
AGTGGAAATAATGCTGAATCAATATTATATATATATATATATATATATATATATATGTATATATAAGTTGTTTTGCTTGTGTGTTCATCACAACTTCCCAGTAAACTAAGTGGAAACAATGCTGAATCAATATTAAATATATATATATATAAAAGTTTTGCTTGCTCGTTCATCACAACTCTCCAGTAAACTAAGTGGAAATGATGCTGAATCAATACTAAATATATATATATATATAAAAGTTTTGCTTGGTTGTCCATCACAACTCTCCAGTAAACTAAGTGGAAATAATGCTGAATCAATACTAAAAATGTCTCTCTCTCTATCCCCTAAGTGCTACAGAATATAATAATCTTTAAGGAAAGCCCATCCCAAAACATGATTCAACTCCTCAGCAACAAGGAACTGGAAAAGCTGCTTAATAAAAATGTCCATCAGGAATCTAATTTGGTTTTTTCCACTGAATATCAACACACATATTTCACTACCAACCACTGATTTACACAACCCCAAAGGTTCAGAGCAGTTTCTCTTTGCACAAGAGCATCATTTATTAGCTGGACATTGTGCTTCCATGTGTTTGTTGGAGAACCCAAGCAGTGCCATGGTTTGGAAATCCAGGCAATGAGTTGCTCTTAGGAATTATTATGTATTTAAATCTGTTGCATTCCAAAGGCCTAAAAACTCCAAACACTGGGAACTGTGCCTCAAATACAGAATATATTAACAGGAATTAATAACAGGAGCAGACATCCTTCCTTCCTTCCTTCCTTGGGAAGGAATTCTGTCAAGGTTAGCACGACGAGCTTCTGAAGTTTTAATGTGGAGTTTGCTAAGTGTCTAAGAACATCTCTGTGTGCACATTTGGGATAATAAGGAAAAAATAAAAGGAATGAACCTATCTGGATTAAATCCTGAACTTGGTATCTACAGGTTGTGCTAAAAAAGCATCTGATTTTTACTTGGGCAAAGGAAGGCTCAACTATCTCTAAATTCTAGTTAAATTAAAACTATTTTAATCAATATCTTTATCCCCATCTTGTTTTCCTAAATATTCCTTGCAGAAATCTATACAATTTACCGTGAATTAAAACAAAGCAAATTTAATCGTCATGGCTAGAAGAGTAAACTGGAAAAAAAAACAACACCAAACCAAACCAATCAAATAAATAAATAAATTAAAAGCCAACTTTTCTCTTGGTGGAAGCAGATAAAAATGTAGTGAAACTCTTAATTCACAGAGTGAAATAAGGTAAACCCCATGACTACTCTCACTGGATAGAGGTTCTGCCTCACAAATAGAGGATACAAAACACACTAAACAAATATTTAGCAGCCAAAACCAGCACAAGACTTCCTTCTAGCTACAATACAAATGAAAGATGACTATCTAAGGATTACTGGATTCCTATCTAGGTTGGAATCCAAGATGCCACTGCACAGTAATTGAGAGAATAATAGAGAACAAGCTCTGCTGCCTGCTTCTCCTTGCCAAGTTAACCCTGCTGGAAAGATTAACAATGGAAATGGAGCCTAATCTCTCACATCTCTCTGTTGTGCTGTTCCTAACAGACACCTGAGGTTTGCAACACCCTCAGGGTGAGCTGAGGTCACACAGGATCTACACCTCAGTGCAGGCTTTATTGAATTTGAATAGAGCTATTAGGACCCACAGGCAACAAGGTGCTTCAGTCCCCAGCTAAAATTAACTGTATTTGTTCTTATTTGTTTGGGAGATCTGCTGCAAGGGACTGTGAGGTCATTTGGAAATGACTTTTATCCCTGGAAAACATTTGAAGAGTGCCTTCTGAAAGGAGGAGAAATCCCATTCATCCCTTTTTAAGGTAATACAAGTAATTGTGTGCCTTGAGATTTAAGGGACCTTTGATAAGGTTGGGTTTTGTACTTAGTGTCTTTTTTTTTTTCAAACATCTGTTAAGTGTTGAAAAGAACTTCTGAACTCCATTTGAGCTTCAAATCTCAGATATTTGCTTCAGAATTGTGACTTAAGTTTTTGATGGAAGTCCTTAATCATAGAAGCACAGAATGTCCTGAGCTGGAAGGGACCCAGGAGGATCATTGAGTCCAACTCCTGTCTCTGCACAGGGCAACCCCAACAATCACACCTTGGGCCTCAGGGGCTTGTCCAGATGCTTCTGGCATTCTGTTAGGTTTGGTGCTATGACTGCTTCCCTAGGGAGCCTGTGCCAGTGCTCCAGCACCTCTGGGGGAAGAACCTTTGCCTAATATCCAACCTAACCCTCCCCTGGCACAGCTCCATGCCATTCCCTTGAGTCCTGTTGCTGGTCACCAGAGAGAAGAGCTCAGCATCTGCCTCACTCCTCAGGATGAGGTCTCCCCTCCTCTCCAGGCTGAAAACTCAAGTGACTCTAGCTGTTCCTCACATGGCTTCCCCTCGAGACCCTTCACCATCTTCCTGGCTCTCCTCTGGATGCTCTCCAATGTTTTTCATCATGATATAAAGCCATATTAATCACTTCCACCTGCTGTCACACTATCATTACAATACTCTGTCCTCAGCTCCGTGGATCACCTTCTTCCCAACTGAATCTACTGTTTGAACTCTTCCTTCTACTTCAGCACTCCCAAAAAGAAACTTGGTGTGAGAGTTTTGTGTATTTCCCTAAAAACATCACCATTTATAACTGGAAGGACTGCCAGGTGACAGCTAACAGTTGCTGGACACTGATGGAAGTCTCCTGGAAGACTGTTTGTAGGCTGTTGGAGAAGAGCTTTGAAGCTTCAAAGGCAAAAAGAAAGAGAACAGGACAGGCAGCTGAGGGATAAATATATACTAAGAAGGAATGGATGAAGCAACTTCCAAATATTTAGAGATGGAACCCAGTTTCCAAAGCCTACAACAACTTGTCTGATACAAGGTGAATCTGTCTGCTGAGTTCAGAAGATGAGCTTGATCCTGCCTTGGGAGAACTTGGTGAGTATAATAGCTACTAAAATGCTGCTAAACTGTAAGCAACAGCAACAAAACAAGTGTTCCACTCAGCTTTTCAACAGCAGAACCTCTGCTGCTGCTGACAAGAAAACAACCAGATCCTCTAACCAACTACATGACTTCTTAATTAAATGGAGTGGAGCTGGTGTCTACAAGGAGAGAAGAGACTTGATACAATATTCTCAATTATGGATAGCATGTTTTCTACAGAGGTTTCATGTCACATCAGCTTTAAGGTAAGAGGGTATCAAATCTAGCCAAAAAAAAATAACAACTGAGGAGGCAGGACAAGCAAATATAAATAATTACAGTAAACAAGGTAGTAGAAATAGTGCTTGCTCCAGGCTTTGAATAGAAAATACAACATTCCTTTGGTAAAAACACCAAGGCAGGCAGTAATTTTTATAGTTATCAGCATTGAGTCACCACAGAGAGCCTTCTCTTCTTCCAAAACAGAGATACAAGTGGGCTTGTCCTGTGCAGAGACAGGAGTTGGACTCAAGGATCCTTCTGGGTCCCTTCCAACTCAGGGCATTCTATAATCCAATGCTAAGTTTCTCTATATCTCTTTCATCCAGTTTTAGGGTAGTTGTAGAGAGTGAGAAGCTCTCCCCTGAGCCTCCTCTTCTATGATCCAATGCTAAGTTTCTCTATATCTCTTTCATCCAGTTTTAGGGTAGTTGTAGAGAGTGAGAAGCTCTCCCCTGAGCCTCCTCTTCTATGACCCAATGCTAAGTTTCTCTATATCTCTTTCATCCAGTTTTAGGGTAGTTGTAGAGAGTGAGAAGCTCTCCCCTGAGCCTCCTCTCTTCTCCACACTAACCAAGCCCAGCTCTCTCATCCTCTCCTCATAACACTTGTGTTCCAGAGCATTCCCAGGCTTCTTTCCTGTGAGCCTTTCCTTTGGATGCTATTGACTCACTTAGCTTTCCTAGTGACTTCATGCCCAAGTAGATAAAGATGACAAATCTTCTGGAAGCCTGCTGAAGGAACTTTTCCCACGGGAGCCTGCACAATTCCTAAGCCATATGTGGTATGACAACCTATGCTGATGAGCTCTTTGAAGCTTTTGCTTGCCTGCTCAAGTCATAAACATTGTTAAAAGTTAAAAAAAAAGGAGAAAAATAAAAATCAGGCAGCTCCCCAACAGCTTCAAGCATTTCCCAAGCCAAAAGATGTACAGATTGACTCCCTCACAGAAGCCCACAAACATCACACCTTGCAAACTAGTTGGTTACTCTGCAGATACTCTTCCAACTAGCTGAATTTCCATTACACTGACTATGCCACATGAAGAAAATAAAGCAGAATATGATAGATTTGTGTAAGACTGTATCTTTTGGAGAACTCCACATTTCCAGTGTAATATTTCATCTTGGATGCACGCAGTTTTAACTTAGTTTTACTCCTTGCCCTCAGTTCTTCCATGCTGTAGGCATCTTGACCTCCAAGTGCAGCTTGGATTCAGCTCCACAAGAGGGGAGAAGATACTCAGAAGGTCACAGCTACACAATTCTTCCAACTGGGCAAGTCTGAAAGCTTCTGTGCCCAAGCCCACAAGGTAAGCTACTGCAGCACAAAGAATCCTGAGGCCAAACTGATTCTTGCTGTCCATTTCCATCTTTTACTAGTTGAAGACCATTTCTCATCTCTATCTGAAGCATCTTGGCTTTCTGAAGATGTGTTAACAGCTAACATTATATAGAATCTAATTGAAGCTGTTGAAACACATTATTTACACCTCTTTCTGTCTGATCTGCTATTTTGCAAAGTGATTTTCATTACACTTTTCCACAAACATGTATTTTTCACCCAATATTATTTGGTATATTACTATATTAATTACTATATAATTATAGTGTGTGTGTATATATATTATATATAGTAATTACTATATTACAGAGGTAATAACTGACCTGATTGGTTGGGTTTTTTTTTTCTCCCTGTTTTTGTTTCTGGTAGATCTGGAGCAGCATTTCCTCAGGAAGAGCTGTAATCATCTCACCAGCACAGCTCTAGGTCTCTAGGCTATTCTACAGCAGTTTAAAAAGAAAAGCTCCTCTTTCCAATCCTCTGTTTCAGATCCAGAAATGTGGTATTTATGCTTTGGCAGGCAAATGGGAGACAAATCCTCAAATCCTGCAGTATTTTTCCAAGCTAGCTAATTCTATTACTTTGTCTCTTTTCCAATTTCATGCTATTATCAAAAGTTTATTATTTTTCTTAAGCAGAAGAGAACTGTTTATTGACATGAATATGAGCAGCCATTTAGGGAGATGCTAATCCAAATATTGAGAAAGGGAAGAAAGAGTATTAGACAAGTAATTAAATACAAATTCAGTAATGCTACAACTGTCACAGAATCCATTATTATTTTCCCCTTGAACATCAGGAATCACTTCCCCCCCCATGTATTTATCACATATACTGAAAGGCTGAAGAAGAAGTGCTATTATTTCTAGATCAAATAATGCCTTCTATGCAAATCTCTAGCTTCAAGCAAGAAAGGGAGGAAGGTCCTATTGTCACATATTGTCAGGCTGAGGGGACACTACCTCATTTCCCTAGGGAAAGAGGGAAGCTACAGCATCCTGCTGGGCTCTGCCAGCCCTCCACCAGCCACCTGCAGAAGAAAAGAGAAGGAGAAACCTTCTCTTCCCTCAAAAAAAAAAACCCCTCTCCAAA
Organism: Bucco capensis; assembly: GCA_013396975.1. Lineage (NCBI taxonomy): Eukaryota > Metazoa > Chordata > Aves > Piciformes > Bucconidae > Bucco > Bucco capensis. Next base: position 23,522 of record VWZO01009766.1, read on the forward strand.
CCACAACTTCTTTTCATATTTATCACCTCATCCAGCAGCAAGGTTTTCAGCTCCACTTTGGTGAGATGGAGATGGCAAGCAGAGGAAATGCTGCTAGCTGCAGGCTCTGCCAGGAGAGATGAGGGCACTGGAGGAATTACTTAGGCCAGGAAAGTTTGTCTTCTTTAGTTCATCAAGATGGAATTAAGGAGCAGTGGTCACCAAGTGCCTCTGGTGCTGCAAGTAAGGTGTAGGAGTAAGTAAGGAGGACTTTGTGCAAGTTTATTGTGGCTTTGGCAACCTTCAGCATTACAGACTTGCTTTTTTTTTTAGGTGTTGACAAAATGTTATCAGTGCTCTTCCCTTGCCTGCCAAACACTGGGAACTGTGCCTCAAATACAGAATATATTAACAGGAATTAATAACAGCAGCAGGCACTCAAGAGGTGAGTCCCTCTTGGGGAAAAAAACATAACCAACCAACCCACCCCAAATCACAAATCCCATCGTTAGCAATGGCACAAAACTCATCCTGCAGACACAGCTTTTGTGATGCCTTAAAAGGCTATAAACTCATAGAAGACAATCCCAGATTTATTTAGAGTATGAAGCTTTGCAATCAATGGAGTAGCTCCTCAAAATCTGTAGGGTTTGTTGTTGTGAGAGGCTCAAAACTCATGCCCATTTTAGCCTTTCTTACCAGATAAAACATATTGAGGAATCAAGTTGTGATTAAGAAATGACATTAACATTGATTCCCTGATTCCTGCCAAAATTCCCATCCTTGACACTGTGTCTAAATAAATGTATTTTTTTTCCTGTGATACAACCACAAAAAAAAGCAGAAACTTGACTAGAAATTAGCTCAGGGCACAGGCATCTGAAGCCTTTCAAGCCATGAGCTGCATCGAGTTCAAACATGGAAAGTTAACATGCTAAACAAAGAGAAGGATTAGGGAGAAAGAGCAGAGAAGTTTTTAAAGTCAAAAGGAAAAATGACAAAGTCCTAGAGATTTGAGTGTTTCTGCCTATTTTGGGGGTTACTGAAGAGCCATCAAAGAAGAGCAAGCCTGAAAACAAAGATTAATAGAAGAGGCTCTGCATCTGGCACAGTCTATAGTGTGCTTAATGCAGATTTCTGCTCCACAGGACAGCATATTCCAGTCAAATGAAACATGGACAGTGCAAGGCATTGCTCATTACTTCATCTGTAAATAGCTAGCTATAAAAGAAAAGTCATTCCAGTAACTCCAGATGCATACAAAAGGATAATAATGATTTCTTTCAGAATGCCATTAATGGCCTGATTAAAAGGGCATGCCTAGGAAGAGAACAATACCTGGATGGGGATGTGTATGTATATCCATCCACCTTATCCATCCACCTTATCCAACCACCTTATCCAACCACCTTATCCAACCACCTTATCCAACCACCTTATCCATCCACCTTGTCCAACCACCTTGTCCAACCACCTGTCCATCCACCTTATCCAACCACTTATCCAACCATCTTATCCATCCACCTATCCTACCACCTATCCTACCACCTATCCTACCACCTGTCCATCTACCTGATCCATCCACCTATCCAACCATCTTATCCATCCACCTATCCATCCATCTTATCCATCCACCTATCCATCCATCTTATCCATCCATCTTATCCATCCACCTATCCATCCACCTATCCATCCACCTGATCCATCCACCTGATCCATCCACCTTATCCATCCACCTATCCATCCATCTTATCCATTCACCTATCCATCCACCTGATCCATCCACCTGATCCATCCACCTTATCCATCCACCTATCCAACCACCTTATCCATCCACCTTATCCACCACCCATCTATCTATGTGAAGCTATTTCACTGCTACCAGTTTACCTAAATTTAGCCAAAATATGGTGTTTTTTTCCCCCCACCAACATTATATACAACTGCACCTGGAATGCTGAAAACCCCCTGGGAACACCTGCACCTGAAACTAAACCCAAACTGAGGAGAGTTTCATGCAATGGACAAAAAGAGACTGTTTGCTCTACCAAAAATGTATTTCCACACCCAGCATCTCCAGAGCCCACCTATTTTTGGCTTACAGTGTTGCAGTTGCTCAGGAGTGGATGAAATTCAGAAGTCTTAGTGCCATTGCAGACATCAACAGTTAATGGCATCAGCATCCCAGCTTTTGTTGTTGCACAGAGACAAGAACCTCCTAGGACTAAATTTAGGAGTTGCACAGCCACCCTGCAGAGAGATTTAGCTGCTCAACTTCAATCATGTTTTTAACAACTGAAACAATCCTTGAGCTGCTGCTTTTTCCTCACACAGACCCAAGTATAAATATCTTGCCCATACACTGAGAATTCATGACAAAGTTTCCAGCAAGCTTCTGTGGCAACCCCACAGGAGATTCCCAGCTTCTGCAAGCCATGCCAGAGGGATCTGACACTTTCCAGCTGAAGGCACTCTATCTCTGCAGTGATCTTTTTGTAAGGAGCATTGTGAGTGAACTGTACAAGTGCAACAATTGGGGCTGGAATAATGTAAAAGAAGAAACAGCAGCTTCTGAGCCAAAGTCAAGCATCTTAACATTTAAGAAGCTGAAGAGGAAATGACAAAGAACTGGAACATCAACTCTGGAAAGGTAAGAAAATGTGAGGAACAGAAGCCAAGTGGAGAGGGCAAACGGGCTGAAAAGTGAAGTCATGCAAAATATAAGATAAAGGAAAGAATATAAACATTAAGGAAAATATTCAAGCGAAAAGTTATGTCAATAGGGATGGTGAAAAATATTATGGCTCAAAACACTCTTGCCTCTTTTTTCCAGGAGTGGCTCTGTATGAAAGGAGGCACAGTCCCAGCTCAAAACAATTACTGTCTTAGTAAAAGCAAAATAATTAGATCTCTAACTGGTAGGAAAACAGTATGATCAAGTGTTGGATTGCTGGACTTGCCTGTCACTTTCTGATGCTATTTGTGCCCTCACAGCACAGCTGCTTTCAGTGCAAATATCACCTTCCAGCTCCCGTTCCCTAGCTGCTCCCCTTTTCACAGAAAAACACAAATCAATTGTTGTCAGAGTCTCTCTCTGCCCATTATCCTCCTTAGGTTAGATTTATGAACAAAACCGTGTGAAATTAAATTATCCAGGCATTACAACATCATCTGATTGGGTGAAAGAAGGATACCCAGGAAATCCTGCAACTGCTGCCACGTTCATCTGCTCAATTCTATGCTTCTCACCTCTTGAATAAAGCTTGTTAATTGAGATGTGCCAAGAGTTGATTTTCTTCCACAGAATGTTGAGTCTTACCCAAGGAACAAGTGACTTGGATCACTGCAGCCTCCTAGAACAGAGCAAGCTCCAAGGGAAATGCAAAGAGCTGATGAAATGGGACAATGCAATGATAACAGGGAATCAAAAAGGAAAGGAGGAAAAGTCAGGGAACATTATGAAGTTAAAGAAACAAGGGAATGAAAGGGATTAAAACTGGAATTAGAGGTAACCTCCTGTAAGTGGTGTGAAAGCTTAACAGTGGGGGACTGGAATAATCAGATCTGGGAAGGACCTGACAATGGAATGCTTTCAAACTGAAGCACCTCAAAAGTAAATGATCTTAGAGCAGAATAATCATATTTGCCTCTGGGAATAAAATCTAAAGAGAAAAAAGTTTGGGGGGAAAAAAAAACCCAAACCCAAACCTAAAGTTGGATGATTATGTAGATACAACTGCAGAGAGAAATGATCCAGTCCAGGCTGGAGTGGGAAAGGGAAAGGAGGAGGGTTGGGAACAACAGCAGAATCCAAAGGAAAAGGGGACAGGAACCACAGCTGGTTGGAAGTCACCTTTTAACTGCACTGAAGATGAGCAACTCTCCTGGATAAACTTATTTGTCCAATTTATACCTCAGACTGCCTCTTATTGTCATTCATTTACCTCAGACTGCCTCTTATTGTCATTCATTTACCTCAGACTGCCTCTTATTGTCATTCATTTGGACAAAAGTTCTTCTTCCTCACAACAACTTAACATTTCCTCCAAGCAGTTTTAAAGCTGATGGAATTTCTATTGACATTTGGCTTCAAACAATTGCTGTTTTTCCAGAGGACACCACTGCAACAGCTGGACACAGAGTGATAGATGAGAGGAGGAGGAAGGGCATCACTTTTAAAAGAGGTGACTCTGAAATAAAAGCTATTTTGGGGGTTTCAATGCACTTTTAACAAAGCAATCAACACTTAAAATTCCAGAAATCAGACTGACATCCAGGATTCTGGATTTGCTGATTATTGAGAGTGAGAACACTTGAACACATGACAGAGGCAGGAAAAGGAACAGCAGAAAGTTGATTTCCTTGTGATCCTGAGCTTCCTTTAAGAATCTAAATGCACTGGCTCTGAAGCAAGTGACTTGCAAACCCCTCCAGGACTCTTGAGCACTACACTGGCTCTGACACACAGGTTAACATGAAGTTGTGTCAATCACTAACTGTCATTACTGTCCCTAAGGATCATTCCCTGTCTCCAAGTTGTTATTTCTTCAGGGAGGATAAAAGTTTTCCCCAAGTTTCCCACCAACCACACAGCTCTAACTGCACTTGCTCAGATAATTGTGGCACTTCAGAATTCTGCATTTCTACCCCAAAGTGTCTGCTGGGGAGCTTCCAACTAAATCCACCTCGAGTTGTCATGCAAGATTAGCAGCACCTAGTTCCACACAAATAAATGACTTTTTCCTCTATAAAATACCTTTCTGTTGTCTTTGTCACTCTGAAACCTGTTGCTTCTCAGCTAAAACGCAGGGTAAGTTTGGAGAAGTATTCCATGTTCGGAAAAAGGAAGGAAGAAACAGTCTTAGGTGCTGATAATTGTCTGATGTGAAGGACACGGGAATGTTGAACAGAACATAAATGTCCACAATAAGTAACATCTTTTGTCTGTGAAGATTTATGTCAAGGCAGCACTTTAGTGGCCACATCAACCTACCAAGAATGAGAGTTGAAGAGCAAAGAAAGATCAAACCCTGCTGAAAGATAGGAAGGAGACCTAGGAGTTGAGATCCCACTAGTGGTATGCTGCATCCTGGATTGTGGAATTACCATCATTATGGGAACTGGGAGATTTCAGATGCTTTACACAATTATTAACATGGTTATAATTCATCACCTGAAAATCACTGCAGTGTTTTGAAGTGCTCAAGAAGTGTAACATGGATAAGGTTCTCCTGCTCAAAGCACAGAAATAGACACACAACTGCCATTATTCTTATAAAAAGATAAATGTATGCCAACTCCAAAGTAAGCAAGTTCTGCTATAATACATTTAGCTGCTCCAAGGCTGTTCATTACAATTCTAACAGCCAAATGGCTAACTGAGATGCTTGGCTTTGACACTATCTCTGGGACTCTTCATGCACCTCCTGCTGATGCTCTAACACCAAACAAATGCCTCACCCTGGAAGCCTGTCCAGAATCCTAACTCTTCCCTTTCCCAGCTGAATGCTCTGATCTCGAAGTGGCACACAACCTCTTGCCTCTTTGCCTAAGCTCATGCTCTACTGCTCCTGGCTGGGTGCCACCTTCAAGATGGCAGGGAACAGAAGTGCTCAGCATATTCCTGGTGCTGTGGCTACCACACATTCCCCTGGGAATCAGGAGGTGGAGGTTTCATCTACTTGAAGATTAATAGAGCCACCAAGTCCATAGGTGGGTTCAGTAAGGATGACACACACCCACACCTACACATCCCTAAACACTTCTCTAGGGGAGAGACACTCACTCCAAGGGAGTTCATGCTTGTGGCAGTAAAAGCCTTTTTTTTTTCCCCCCCTAGTGTATTAAGTGTTTTCCATTAAACCCTTCTGCTCTTCCTTGGCCCACTGCCTCGTGCACAAGCCTCTCCCTTCCCTTGCAGGTTGCCATTTCCCCAGTGAGCAGCTATCTAGTTGTCACCTCTCTCTTCTGGCTGACAGCTCATGGCCTCACAGCAGCCCAGGGATCGTGCACTACATTTGGTGCAAGGGATGAATGAGCACAAGCTCAAATGCTGTTGAAGGGATGAATGAGCACAAGCTCAGCCCCAACAACCGAGCAGCATCTAGCCTTTAACTCCAACCAAGTCCCCACAGCAAGTCCCCAAACTGCCTGATCCTACAAACGATGTAGCACAGAGATGGGAGAGGAAGGCTGAGCCTTGAGTGTGGCTGTAACTCAATTGATTTGCCTGTTTTTGCAGGCAAGAACTGCTCCAATGTGCAGTGTTTTAGCTAGAAAGAGAGCTCCAAGAGCAGCCAGATCTACATAATGATATGCAGAGAGACCTGAGTTTATTCAGCAGAATGGCAGCGAGTACATAGAATATGTAAACAGATCTGCCAAACACTTACAAAACAACTTTAATAGCAAGTGTCATTCTTTCCTGTAAAGTAGCTGTTTTTTAACACACATGATCTAACTCTTGTTTGCTCTTTAAAGTTTTATTGTCTTGGCATTTTATACAGGAAGAGAGCATTAGCATACTCAGGAGAACTGCTAAAAGTAAAAGGCCTCCAGCTACCCACTGCATGGTTGATAGCATAAAGCATGGGATATAAAAACTTTTGTCTGATTGCTCACTTTACTTGTTTTAGAGTAGTGTTACTCTCCAGAGCATATATTCATGTTCTTTCTACTTCAAGTTTTATTACTTCTTTTGTATTATTTAATACATCTAAAGACACTTCCAAAAGACAAATTTTTCCAGTTTGAAAAAGTAATGGTTTGGAACCTGATAAAATACATGAATGTTCAGAGGGTATTATTTTCAAAGGCAAGTAGAATAAATGTGCAATAAAACAATTAAATGCATGACAATAAACATTTCTGTCTGATCACAGATATATTTCACCTGCCAGCAGCAGAAGGCAGCAAAATATTCCCCCTCCTACCTCCCCCCCTCCCCCCAAAAAAAAAGGTCAGATCACAATGGATTCTCCACACACATCAGTAAAAAGGGAGTTTGGTCTCAATTACTGTTACTGCTAAACATCCCAACTCTACAGCTTAAAATAAACATTAAAAATGTCAAAGAGAAAAGGGAATGAAAAAAAGGCAAAGCAGATCAGCTATTTTAAACAGGATAAAAAGGAGAGATCATAATTGTGCACACATATTAAAACCCAACCGACAGTAAACTTACAGCTAAGTCTACTTAGATGTTATACTAATTCTTATATAAATAACCTGGGCAACAATACCTCCAAGATAGATGTTTTAGTGTTTAGTAAACAAGGAGCTGCCACGTTTGACACCACTGATTAAGGCCAGGCCTTTCCAAAGCTTCAGACACATTTCTGAAATCCACAATACATCAATTTTTAATACTTCCACTCTCTCAGCTCCATTAAAAAGATGGTAGGGGAAAGATTTTAGAGTAATTAATGATATAGTTAGCTGCTAAATATTAATAGGAATCGTAGTCTTGCATAAAATATAACATATAAACCTTGCCAATACAGACGCAGCAGTAATTAAACTTGAATATGTAATTACACTGATTTATACGACAGGCAAAAAGTTACACTTTACTGGCTGCTGTGTAAACTGTGGGCAACAGTTAAACTTGGCATTTTATGGGTTCTAGAAATGGGCAATATCTCCACTACACTTCATAAATGGTTTAGAGACTCAGGGTGGAAATTATAACTAATTCCAACACGAGCGTTCCGACTACACCCTTGCAAACCAGGCTGTGAGCAGCCTCCCATTAAGTCAGGGCTTGAAAGTAAATTGAAGAGGTTTAAAGGAACAAATAAAGGAAGAAAAAAAAGAAAGGGAAAAAACAGGGGGGGGGGGGGGGGGGGGGGGGGGGGGAGAAAAAAAAAAAAAGCAACAAAAAAGCTTACACTAATCTCACTCCAGCGTCAATGAAGACTCATCTCTTGAAACGCTCCAACATAAATGTTTAGCTTCAAACACACAGTTCCAGATGTTTCACTTACCAAGTTTCAAAGCCCTTTTTGGAGTAATATTGTCTCTTAAACGAAGGCTTTTTATTGCCTTTTTTTTTTTGTCTTTGAAAGGATGCTAACTGCACTTACATGTGAGGCTGAGGAGAGCAGCCCGGACTGCTGTTTCCATTACTGTCAATGTGATCCAGCGAACCATTGAGATCTTCATGGACTGCCTGCAGTAAGCCACTGGATGCGTTATTTATCAGTCCTGGGTTACTAAGCAATGGTAAACTACTCTCTGCCAGGGCAGCCTAGCAAAAATGAGGAGTAAAAAATCAACATTGTTAGCCCACACATACACAGATCACTTCTAAATGTTCATAGAGGGATGAAGGCACATGCACGAAGCAGCTCGTTTTGGGGAGGTGATCAGAAGGATTTGGTGCCTTCTCCCATTCTTTTCACATCCTGAATATGACAGCATCTGGTTTACTATTTCTCTTAGCTAGATTTCATTATTTTCCATTATTAACTATGTTCTGATATTCCTAGCACTTTCTAGTTGTACATCATTTCGTTGACTTTGAATTACACTTAACCCCTCTGCCCTTCCACCCAATCTATGGCTCCTTTAGAATGCAGGCAGCTGCTAGACTGTAAAAAAAATGACCAGAACTTAACTCAAAATAAGGAAAAAAAAAAAAAAAAAGTCCTGACATTTGCCTCTTCTGCATAAAAATTATATATTATAATTAAACTTTAAAGTTTTTGCCATGAGCACCATGTTCCCCAACACTATGATGTGAAATCATTTATGACAGCTTGGATAAATATTAATGCATATCCACATGCATTTGCAAAAGCTTCTATCAATCTAACATTTGCAGCACAAGTGAGTGTTCCTGATTTTGCCACAGGGTGTCCTTCTTGCTTCTTCACATCAAAAGTAGCACGAATAAGAACCAGGACTTCTTGCAGTGCTAGGTGATACAACTTCACTTGCAGAGGAGAAACCCAGCTATTCAGCATGGTCATCAGATGCACACAAACAGAACTATAGGTAACTCCATGCCAAAGGCCAACAGGAAATGAAATAGCTCACACATCAGCACAGAAAGAATAATGGAGTATTTTTTTTTTACCTGCAAGCTTGCATTAAGAGCTGCTCCATAGCCTAAGCTGGTGGGTATATTTTTCACTAACGTTGGGCTTCTGAAAAGAAATGATTTTTAAAAGTTTATACAAAAGAAATAAACAACAAGAAGCAACCATCCTGGCTGGCTCATTGAGTAATGGATTGGTTTGTCAGAGTTTTAAAAGGAAAAATGAAATGAAGTTGGAGGTGAAGGAGCTCAACCCTTACGATGCACTGATTGACTTGATCAGAAAAGCAAAATTATTGTTGTAATTAGGCCCAGGTGGAAATGGGCTCTGAGAGCAGGGCCACAGTGACTCCTGAAGGTTTGGATCACCCTGAAAGAATGTGACACAGATAGCTTTCCATTTTGTCCACCTCCTGCCTCAGCTCCGCAGGCCGTGCCGTTCGCTCCTGCTTTTCTGAGCTAACCCTGGCACACAGCTGAAGACAGAACATACAAGTGTCCTGGGGTGGCAGACACCTAACACAGAACATACAAGTGTCCTGGAGTGGCAGACATCTAACACAGAACATACAAGTGTCCTAAGCTGCTGAGCAAAAAGATCTCACTCTTCCCTTCCACAGAACCATGAAGGTCCAACAGTGTATAAATAACTGTACTTGAACAAGACAGTGGATCAACTCATCCCCAGCAAATCAAACTGTGCAGTTAAACACTATATTGCCACGTCACTATAGAATTATTATTTTGAATAAAATTAGTGCCTAAGATGACTCCAGAGGTCAGCTGGGTGGCTGTTTACAAGCAGGTCCATCCCAGAAACAGCACACCTTCCTGCAGAGAAAAACCTGCAGCTCTCCTCTCTGCACCTTTGCTATTCCGAATGGTTTTATCCAAACTAATTATATACTCCAAAGGAATAAAAAGCATCCACAGAACCAGTCATACTGACATGGGATTAATTTGAAAGTAGGGCAGTAAGCATGCCAAAGGTCCTCCTGTGAAGGCTTCTCATGAATACCACCCTCATCAATGAGGTATTTTTGAGGTCAGAGCTGTAGTGTATGATACCTATACTCCGTAATGACCTTGAACGACTCCCTCCTCCTGTCAAAGGTTTACAGTAAAAACAAGCAGGGACCAAACTCTTACCACATGGGCAACATATGTACAGAGGGTTATTTTTAATATAGAATAGAAGAACTTAGGGTAGATGGAATCAAAATGACAAACAGATGGTGAAAGATGCTGGAGAAAAAAACAAACCCCAAACCTATTATCGCTTTGCTCTGCAGCAAACTCGATGGGAAAGGCAAGCAGGGGAGAAATGTAGGGAAAAAATAGTGTTTATCAACCAAAAAAAAAAAAAACCAACCAAAAGATGAAATAAATGAAATCTGAAATAAACCAGGAAATAAATGTTAGCTGAGTGCACAGCTCCCCAGCACAGCTAGGAGCTTGCTACGTATTCCCCACCTCAGCGCTGGCTTTGTCTGTCAGGTTGTCGTGCAGCGAGGACTCACTCCGGGTGACAGCATCACAGAACAACTCAAGGGAACAAAACCCACCCCTAACCCCCCCTCCAAAAAAAAAACCCCACCATACCCTGTTATCTTTTGTGACCTTCTCTTCTGGTACTCTACTTCATCCACTGTCCACACTGCTCCTTTCACATTCTCTACTCGAACAAAACACTTGTGCAGGCTCAGATTGTGACGCACTGCATTCTGAAGCAAGACACACAAAAGGGGGGAAAAGGTAGTAAAATTAAATACAATTTCAGAAGGCAGCCTAGGCAGGGTACTTTGTTAATCTCCTTACTCTAACAATCAGAGGGAAAAATCTCAATTTAGTTGGAGCATTAAATGCAAAATGTGTATAATAGCAGAACCCCCCCCCCCCCC
>VWZO01009766.1:40783-65783 GCA_013396975.1 Bucco capensis
GAGGGAGGGAGTAGTATTGACCACTCGTCTCTCAAACCAATTTGAGGCCACTAAGTGCAGCTCAGCACTTCAGCTAGGCTCCAGCTCCAAAGGGAACTTTAAACTGTGGGTTTCATTTTAACTCGCTCATCTAAGATTCTGTATTAATTGCCCGCCATCAAACGCAATTAGCAATTCTTTCATGTGTGGTTTATGTAATGTAATACTTCAATTACATTATTCATTCAGGTTCTGTTTTGGATTATAGGCTGAAAATTCTTTATTAGTGGAGATGTAACCATGCTGCTGGAGTTTTAAAAAATTTACTGATTGAATAATTAATTGGAAAAGAACAAGCTGCAGATTCCTGATGGATTTAGGAGACAATTATTCTGTCTTGTGATTATCTACATTATGCTATAGGAAGGAAGGAGGAAAAGAAAAAAAAATAATCTTATTGAAATGAGGCAGTGGCTGGAAACTGGAAAGAAACAATATTCACCAAATTTTGATAGACTACAGATCAGCTGGGGTTAAAATAATTAAAACAGCAGAAATGTGCTCTGAAAACCTTTTCCCACACACTTCAGCAGCAACCTGAATGGCTCGAGAAAGCCTGCGTGACAGAGAAACTTCACAATGCATGGGGATGGAAAAAAAAGCACTCAGCTTCCTTTATTAATACATATGCCACATATACTATAATTAAAGTTTCACTACGTCTTTCCCTAGCATGTAATCTGAAATCAAAATCAGAATTTAGTCAGGCTAATGAAAGCAAACCCATCTACATTCTGTCTGGCAGAGGCAGGGGTTAAGGAAATGGTAACACTTTCTTCAGGCAGCATCAGGTTATAAAGTGTGCCCTCAAAGAAAAATGTTCTTTGAAGTACCTGGAGCTGAAAACACAAGAGATGGAGCACGCTGTCCTTCTCCGTAAACACGAGCTGGGTGTGATATGCAAGTGTGCTCTTACAACACATTATCTTCTTCCTGCCTACCTTCCCTGCCTGCCTTTGATAGGCACAGGTTTGCAGTGATATCCCAGCATTTCATCTTCAAGTACTGGCACAGCCTTTTCATATTGGACCTACAAAAGTTCCCGGCACGCCAACGGTTATCGGATCACAGAGCTCCTCTGCTAAGTGCAGTCTGGCTAAGCACAGTGTGTTGTGAGTACTCTGATGCTTGACACCCTAGCACTGCAAAGCTGGACCTGAATCTGACAACACTTCTGCTTTTGTGAAGCCACGTTCAGTTTCCTGGGCTCTGGATCTGCCTACAGATCCATCAGCAGGGCCTGATGCAGCACCACAGTGGGCTGGGAGCAACAGTGACTTTTCAGTGCCCACACCAACCCCAACAGCATCACAGGGGAGGCATCACATTGCAGTCCAGGCAAAAAAAAACCCATCTTCACAACTGTTTGTTTAAATCTGATGCATAAAACAGCATTCTCATTGTTTAAGAGTAACAGATTGTTTCTTTGCCTCCCTTGTAAGCAATTGAAGACGTTTCCTAAGTACCTGGATTCTTTCTGCATTTCCTTCTCACTGAACTTCAAACCTTCCAAAGTGGGTTTCCTTTTAATATCTGTAAATCCATCACCAAAAAATAAAAGATATTCTCTCTAGTTTCAGTCTCAAGGCAATGATTTGGACACTTATAGGTGTACTTTGTTTAGTGTCACCTAGGGTGTAGATTGGATAGATTCTGTACAAGATAGCATTACTTTTAAAGAAACATACAATTTGACAAGCTATTGCCTTTTACCTTCCCTTTTTATTGCCATATTTTTCATCAGGCTCATTGTTTGCCAGCAGGTCACAAAATTGTTCATTTTCTTAGCCTGCTCCATTCATAGCTCTATTTACTGTTTATAAAGCAATATGCACTTACAGGTTTTGGAGATGGCTTGGGCTCCGAGGGTCGCATGTGCAAGTGGGTCATCATTGCTTGAAGACGCTCACGTTCTTTAGAAAGCTGTTAAGAAAAGAGTTGAGGATCAGGAGCAGTTGAGAAATGACTGATACAGCTATTTGACTGCACTGATCCATCTGATCATCCAGCTTGTCTCCCTGTAATGAGTCCTGCATAGAAAAAGCTCTGTCAGGAGAAACTTCTCCGAGAGGAAACGCAAGTTTGGGCATAGAAAGGAAAGAGAGGGGAAGGAAAAAAAAAAATAACCAAACCACAACTAAAAAAACTTTTATAGCCTTTCATATGTTAAAAGGTCAGAGAAAACAAATAACACTTCATCTTTTTGTCAATAAGAGAATTGAGGTCACAGTCGCCTCGACAGTAACAAGTTCCTCAGACCATAAATTAGAAGGCCCAGAGTGTCTCTTTAAAGTCCTGTGGACACTGTTAGCAATGGACTAGTGCCAACAGCTGTGAAGGGGTGAAGGGTCCTCAAAGCACAGTGCCTGCCAGGATTGTCTACACACTTCATCCTTTCCCACTGAGGTCCAGTTAGTGCCCCCTGCAATCTGCCATCATCAATCTAATTCAATCGAGTGACAGGGCCCAGGCAGTGTGAAACGCTGAACTCTGCCACCGAGGCGGCAGCAGCACTGCACTGGCTCTCATTACAACTCAGGCACCTTACTTCTCTAGCAGGCAGACAAAGCAGAAAGGAGGAAAAAAAAAATGATAAAAAAAGGCATAATTGGTCACACTGCAAGCTAAATCTTCACTTGGGCTGTTACATTACAGCCTCGCTGTTGTAAATGGTAAACAGTTCTTAAACAGCCCTGAAAGTGCCTTTGGGAAGCATCACTGAGAGGTCTGCTTCTTCCTACCCATTTTCTGATGGTGTGCTACATAAATATTTGGAGTTTCAGACTCAAACAAATCACCAATTTAGGTTTTTTTTTCCTCAAAAGAAAAAAAGAGGAGGGAGTGTTTGAAATACATAAATTGATGATAAAAATATCAGCGGATAAAAGAGGAAAATATCTCTTACAACATGAAAAGAATATTTTTATTTTTTTTTCCCCCAAAAGCTAGGTTGCAGGAAGAAATGCTCAAAGTTGTGTTCTAGTGATGTAGCTTTGGGTATGCACAGCCTGGTTACAACACTAATTGCAGCCAGAATCACTTGGTGTTTAACTGCCTCCTTTCCAGAGAGTTCTGTAAGATTTTCTTACACAACTTCAGCTCAAGGGTCACACCTGTCGAGTGACACTGGGCTAGAGAAAACAACTGGTAAGTGATTTTAAGAAGGGTAAACTCCCTGTATTGCTGCAGATATTTTGGGTGTACAAGACAGAATTTGGCCAGTGCATTTTCAGGTTCATTTAGGCAGTTCTTTAATTAAAGAACAGTTGAGGCAGGGGGTGGGCAAAAGGTTTCTCCTTAGGCTGAGTTCATGTCATCTGTGTGACACTTTAGAGACATGCCAATTGTCATGATGCAAATTCCTAACAAACAAATTAAGCCAACACTATCCCTTAAATCCTACAAAAGAAACTGCAGCTTTGTGTGGATTTATAAAGCTTTCCTTTTAAGGGAAATGACAATAAGTGACATTATTGTACACTCCTCTCATTGCTTTCGGTTTCCAGGATTAAAGAAAGATCCCAACAGTTTGCCTTGGCTGAAAGAAGACCAAGTATTCTTACACACAGAAGAAGAGTGAGACAACATGCTAAGAGGTGAGAAGCTGGAAGGTCTTTATTCTTCTTTCTCAGCCCCTTGCTGTGTCCCCTGAGCTCCTCTGAGCTGTCCCACCAGGGGACAAGAAAGGACGTGCCAAGTTTCCTGTACAGGGCAGAGGAGATGCTATGGTGCAAGCATCCCCACAAGCTCAGAGTGTCCTGCAGGGTTCATTCTGGGCTGATGAGGTTTGCATCCAGCCCTGGAAACTTTGGGAAGTGTAGTTCCAGCACTGGGAGCCCCCAGGGATGCTCAGTACTTCCTCCACAAGCTGGAAGGAACATTCACAACCATGCAGTGACCTCTAACAGTTAAGAGTCTGCACAGGGCACCCCAGCATTCCCTGGGGACCCCCCCGTGACATGACACCTTCTGCTTGCAGAAGCATGCCCACCATCAGGCTGGGAGTCACTCTGGGTGCTGCTATGCTCTGCAGAAGAGCATAGACAAGCATCAGCTTCGAAGGGCAAGAAGGAAGAGAAGTCCTGACCCAGCACTTCAAGAACTCGAGACAACTCAGATCCAGTCTCTTGCTCCAGGGACTGCATTCTTCACTGGTGATGAATAGCATTAAGGTCTTAGTTCAAGCAAAATACTGTAGACAATGCTGACATTAGATAATTATTGCATAATTTATGATGTGAAAAATCTTTAAGTAAAAAAAAACAACCCCAAAAACCCAACCCACTCCTTCATGATCATTACCAAATTTCACACTAGAAACATATGGCTTGAAGCTAGAGTCACTAAGGGGAGTGTTTTCAATTTAGCTTAGGTTTGCAGTAACTAAGTAGCAGGAGAACAGATCCATGTCACAAACCTGTATTTCTAGCTGCTGAACCACTTGCATTTGCACCCGACACTGAGCAGTGCTTCTGTCATCCAATGCATGTTCATTGTTAAGGTGCCTAGAGAAGGAAGAGGACACCAGTCAGGCAGGGTTAAGAGGAGGAGAAGTCCTTTACAAGTCCATTTTTCTCTGCTGTGCATATGTCTTCCATTACTTTCAACAGGAGCCATGCAAAAAGACCAGGTCAGAGCATGCCTTAGATCCAACACTGTAACAAAATGATTTCATTTAGTTCTATCAGCTTCCTCAGGGATGCCTGCCAGAGATCCAGATCCTACCTCCCAGGACACACAGGCCATGGGAAGGCCACTGGAACTGCTTATCAATATTTGATAGTGACTTAGACTCATTTCCACTCCCTGTTGCTGGTGCAGAGGAACAGAGCATCACCTTCCAGAAGATCTGATGGCTTTCAGGCTGGGAATTCATGCAGACTTCACTGAGATTTCTCTCTCTGCTCCTCTGTAATCATTCAGCAAGAACAACAAAACACCCCAAAAGCAGAGCAGTAGGAGAACATCCCTGATTTTCAGGGCAGCAGCCTCTGAAGATGAGGACACACCTTGTACATCCAGCAAGGCTGCTGGGAGGGAGTCAGGCTATGGATGCCAGCTTAGCCAAACAAATCCACACTCTGCACCAGGGAAAGAGCAAAAGAGAAACCCAGTGAGGAACTAAAGCATCTCCAGCCCTGAGTCCTGTCCCCAGGATGTTTCAACTCAGTACAACCTTCCAAAACTCACTTAATACTGTTGTTTTTTAAAGAAGGACACTGGTTTCAGTTGATTCTCCCTCTCTACCAGGATCCAAGAAGTCCCTTTTGGAGCTTTAATAGTGGGTTTGCTGCTCCACTGAGAAGAAGACATAAGGATCAGGCTAAAGAAAAAAATGGGAGCAAAAGGAGTTTTGCCTTTGACTGTGGATTTACTGGTGATTTCCACTGCTGGCATGAGGAGTGAGCTTTGCCATGCCAGATGGACTCACAAGAACTAGAGCTATATATCTATATCATGGAAGAAATGAGTCTCCTTTTTTTATTTCTTAAGAGAGTTAAGTAATTATGAAAGATTTTGTTCATTCTCTCAACATAAAAATGTTTTAAGAGTGTGTATATGTAACTTTCTTGGTCGTTGATGCCAAGTTCAAGCATCACCAAGACAACCACATTTCCTTTATCAGGGTCACAAAAAAAAACCCCACACAACCAGTTTAAAAACGAGGGAATTGCTCAGCAAAAGTCACTGATCCACCAGAATTTTACTCCCTCAATTACACAGGCATGATAGCATGTGCTGTCACTTAATGGGGTACAGGCTGGGAGAGGAGAGGGCAGGAAAATGGGATTTCAGTAGCATCACCCAGTAGGTTTGGAGACTGCTGCCTGTTCCTGGATGCCTAACAGGGATGTCTGGAAGCTCTGCTGCCATGCTTCCACATCCTGTGCTTACTGGGGCAGCACAGCTTGGAGACAAGCTAGCTTAGAGAAACATGAAGAGTGCAAAAGATTGTTTTTAAGAATGATTTTTTCTGCTCTTTTTGGTTTTTTTGTTGCCTGTGAAGTAGGCTTGCTTTATTTATCATGCATGTACAGGCAATGTAGTGAAAGAAAAAAACTAGGTCTGATGCATTTTTAACAAGCTCTACAACAACTTTTCTCTGTCTAAAAGTTGCTGCAGTTGTAAGGTCCCATGTGCTGCACGAGCTGCCAAGGCAGAAAGTTGGTTATCATTCCAAAAAAGAGTGGTTTTTTGGTTGTGTCTTGTCATGGTTTTTAAGTTAGGTACAAGTTGTGCTGGTCAACTTGCAGACTTTATCAAAGTATCAAGCATTTCACTTGAAATACTTCCAATTTCTAACCTCTTCTCTTGCCTGCATCCTGATTAATCTCAGCTTAACTCCATTTGTAATTGAGAAAAACATGATGTTTTATATATATATATATATTTAAGGGCAGAAAATAAGAGGAGTGTAAAGCAGACTGTGCAATACCCAGCTTATTTCATTATTTCTCTATTTATTCAGTTGTTGAAGGGAACAAGATTTTTCTCCTGATTGTATTTGCAACATATTAGGAAGGACATGATGAACTAGAGCTAGCATTATAAAAGAGGCTGAAATAAATCTATTATGGATAGCTGAACAATATCAACAGTAGAGCATCTTCTAAAAGAGGTAGAGAGGTGGTGATAGATTCTAGCAACACCCTGGAATAAAGACTGAAGTGGTTCCAAATGTACTATATATATATATATTATATTTTGTTGGAGCCTGCAAGAGATAATACACCATTAGAGGAAAGAAAAGGGATAGTTTCCACAAAAATCCTCGTGGCCATTTACCCATATCAATTAACCTCTCTCTAACTTGGCATTCTTGTCAAGTCTGGCTCCAAAGCAGCCCAGGACTAAAATAGCAAAGTCAGGATGAGGTGCACACTTGGCAGAGTTAGGTGCAGGGATCTACAGAGAAGCTGTCTGCAGCCACAGCTATTATCAGCTTCCCTTTAATGAGAGCTCCAATTCACTCACACATTTTTTGAAAGCAGAGTGTATGTCCCTCAAACACGACTGCTTCATGACATGAAACCCCAAATTCCTTCAAAAATATTTGGGGGAAAATAAATTACAGCTTGAACATCACTGCCAGGGATGTCCTTGACTCTTTTTAATTGCACCCATGAAATGTGACACATTTTACAGCTGAGGAGTGTATTCACAACAGCAAGTTACAGGAGGGTTTATACTAGTATTATTGCCTTTTTTCTTAGAAGCTGAGAGTAAAATTAAGCCACTACAAGACGTGCAACCCACCTCCTTGTTCTAAAAAGCACATTTTAGGTGCCCGCTCCTATGTGTTTCTCTCTGTATCAATGCATCAACACTGAAAAGTGCAAGAGAATCATGGAAATAACACACCAAAAACCACTTTTTCAGCTAGGATCACCTTGCATTAAGTCATTTAGCTAAGGAGTTGATCCTTGTTTACATGTTACTGATAGTCCCCTCCCTGTATGTTTAAAGGAGGAGTGCAGCATGTTTGCATTGATAGGCTCCAGCCTTAGAAAGCCATTCCATTTATCTCTGCAGCTTTTATTAGACCAGACTGTAGACTACAATAATAGTCAATGAGGTTTTGTCTTGATTGAATTTTTCAGTGGAACACAAAAGAACCTTGCCATTAAAATAGTCCTTTATTCTCCTGGAGGAAGGGGAAAGGTTTTTAAAGTGTTGTGATGTTCAGTAATGAGCCTCTATCTAAATTATCATTGGTGACAAACTCACAAAGCACTTTTCGAGGACACATAGTTATGAAATGCCAGAGCTGCCACTTTCTTTCCTGTAATTATAGGCTAGCTTGCAGCCCTTCAATGATCATTTATAGAACAGCCTCCAGTGGATTAGTGAGAACTTGAAAAAACACATACATACCTCTGCCACATCTCCCTTTCCCCGCTATTGTTTACCAGTGAGATGTAAAATCACAGTGCCTATTCATTCCCCCCCACTTCATTCTGCCCATCAAAGGAGAGAAATAGTGTCAGGCTAGAAATACAAGGCAATGGGACTAAATAAATAGGCAGGGTATTAACACTGAATTATGAATTTATGTACTTATGACTATTTTATACCCAAATTATTCTCTTTTATGCCGTGACAACGGTCTCAGGTACTACAGATTTGCTGTTAAAAAATTCCCTATGATTTATAAATCAAGAATGAGATAATACTGAAAAATGAGAGGATTGGTGGATTTTCTCAGTCAGTGCCTAATTGCTGTTTCCAAATGCATATGCAAAGGGACATTTCATTAATCATTTAATCATGTCCCTCGCAGGAAGTTGGAACTAATGTTGCAAATACCCTTTTTCATATGAATGCTCCATAATACTATCTTATGCATTTGATATATTGCATATGTCATAAATTATAGCTGCTTCAAAAGGACCAAGTGGGTTGTTATCCCTGAAGATGCTCGTTACAAAACCTTTATTAAGTTTTTTTTCTTACTTATTGCTAGTTCTATTTCACAGCTCCATTCCAGCCACCAATAATGCTCTTTTGGATGGCAAAGGTCTGTAAATTACCCATGCAATCACTAACACCATTTCACAGACCTGTTCTACTTCTACTGGTCTGCTAACAAGACGATTACACACAAATTACTGAATGCCTATGAAATATTTAAATGCATTCTACTCTCCTATGCATTAATAAGAGCAAAGCAAGCTCTGGAATTCTGCTTAGCTCCAGTCCCTAATGTCCCCTAATGAGCCTCTTACTGTGACTGCAGTTCAAACAGAGAGGTGAAGAAAAAATGCAAAGGGTGCCTTCAGAAAGGCAGCACTGAACAAACATTGTGTGAGCCAGTTCTAATTTATGGGTCACTTTATAGGTATATTGATTTTTGTTTTCCAAATGGAATAAATGATGTGCTCGAGTGACGGCCACGGAAAGCGCTCCAGCCCACGCTCACTTACAGCCTGAGAGGGGCAAGAAAGAGGCAATCCTCCTCCTCCTCCTCCTGAAAAAAAACCAGATCAGCAAACATTGCAGAATGACCCAAAAAAAGCCCAATAAAGGAGCCTTTCAATTTACCTCATCTCTATTTTCTTCACTGCGTTCCAAACCACCAGTTCGATTCCAAAGCAGGAGAAATTCAAACCTATTTTTGTTCCCCCAAAGCTGAAGGGAGAGCAGCTTGAAATATCCAAGGGTGGCAGGGATTGTTTTAACAAACTGTTTCACTTGCATATCACTGGTGTTTGATTTATTTTGCATCAAGCTTTTTATGTTTAAACACTGACAGGAGTTTAAATACAAAATGTTAGCTGTCACTATTCATTTAGCTGATTATGGCAGATGCCTTCGTTTGGAGAGGTGGTGGCACTGTCACCACAAGAAACAACATTCTGACAAGTTCAAAGAAGATTCTTGAGGTCAGAATTTCACAGCCATACCATCTAGCCAAACACAAAAACCACCAAAAAAAAAAAAGGGACAATGCACACCAAGTAAGAAAGAATATTAATGCTGTGTATTCGGCTTGCAGCTGAAACAACACAGCACATTTTCTGCAGCACTGATGACATTTCATTAAGTTATTTATTTTGATGGGTTTGGTTTTGCCAGCCTGACTATGATGCTTTGTAGGCTTTGAAAGCTGCTCTCTTGGCCCATAAACAAACATCATCTGTGGCAAAGCTGGTCTCTCTCTACTGTCTCTTGTGGGATGTTCGCTGGCATCTGCTGTGTGAACCTCTTGCTTCAAGCCCTAAACCTCACATCCTTCCTACTCCACCTGAGGCAAGGACCAGTGGAATGAGAGTTAATTTTGCAGGTAAAACACACTGAAGTTTTGCCATCTATTCTTGCACTCTGGACATTTCAGAAGCCCTCACAAAGAGCTAAAATGAAAGGCTTGGTGTAATCTACTGGGTTCCTCACGTGGAGACCAGCAACATGGTTAGCTTCTGTCAACACCTGTTTCACAGCAGTTAGAAGCTTTTTGGCACTCTCCTCATCATTTCAGTGCCTGGCATTTTGTTTACATCTTGCCATCTTCTTTCTAGTTATGTCACAACCTTTTCTGACCTCTCTTTACATTCTGAGGATTTTTCTCTAGCCAAAAGCTGCTGGTTTTAGTCAACGGTCAAAACTGATCTCATCATCTAACACATGTCCTCAGGACAGAAAACTGCTATCCTAAAATATAACCTCTGGGTCTGTGCCTAGAGCTGGAGGATGTCAAAAGGGAAGATGAAGGATTAGGTTGTCTGTATGTATAGAAATATATTCTGGAGAAGATTGGCTACACTCTCTTGAAAGCAATGTGTGTCTCCACACACAGCTCTTGCCCACTCACTTCTTTAGCCACTCAGAACATCACAAAAAGAATTCCATACAACTGAAGATGATCTCAAAAACAAAAACAGAGTATAGAAACAAAACTGAAGGTGAAAATGGCTTTTGTGGCTTTCAGACATTTACTGAAAGTTATTTGTCACTTCACCCTAAATCCTTTCCATTATTAGGGAAGTGAAGCAAATCCAGTGTTTTCTGCCTTAATCCTCCTTCTCTGATGCTCTGCACAGTATATATATATATATATATTCTTCTCTTTTAATTCCAGCTGCTAGGTAAACCATTTTCTGAGCAGAAGAAGGTGGAGTTCACTTCATCAGCCACTCTTCAGAGTTGTCATCAGCATATTATGGAAATACCCAGTGCCAGGCTGGGCCAGTGTACCTTATTAATATTTCATTGGGGTACAATAGACTTGCATTAACTCTCTTAACACAGGTATCAGCTTGGTTCAAGGCAGAGAGCCTAAAACTGCCTAACAAAGACCAGACTAAGAGCAAAGCCTTGGAAACTACAGCCATTAGGCCTGTCATCCTCTGTAAGCTTAATGGGTTGGAAAAATGGTCAGTCTTTGGGCTAAAAGTTGATATTTAATTGAAAGAAAAATGGTTTTTAATTGTAATGGGGGTTTTGCATTAGTGTGAACATGAAAAGCTACTAAAGAATCTGAGGCAAGGTTTTGTATTGATTTCTCTCTTCAGGCCAGGGGAAAATGAAGGAATATTTCTATTTCCTAAACAACCTCATGTATTCAGGACCATGACTTCTTATTTGTTTGAAGGGCACTGAAGACAGAAGTGAATGAAAAGAAGAAATAATCTAGGACAAAAGCCATGCCACTGCTGCAAACCCTGATTGACTCTGCACCACAGTTATCAAGATGTTAGGGATGTCTCTTATCAAGGTGTTAGGGATGTCTCTTGCCCATTTGCCAGGGTTATTTGGTTCAGGAAAGCAGGAGCATCTCTAAACCTAGCACTAACACTGCCTTAATCAAAATGGTTTTAAGTGATGGTGGATTATCAGAGGAGACTTGACATAATGGATGTGCAAAGTCTGCCCACAGAATTAGCATCACTACAGCCTGGATGGACTGAGAAAATGTCCTTGTTTTCTTCAACTGGAGAATGTTTTCAGCCAAATGAATTGAAATTCGTACCAGTAATAATACTTAGAACACTAGGTTGAATTTGGGAGATTTCATTTTGCCTTTAAATACAAACTTCTGTAAATCAGGCTCTTTTAAACCCTACACACTTCCCTCCAATAATAAGCCATTAGTATGTCATTCCACTTAAAGCACCTCTAAACAAAGCATGGATCAGAAGTGATACCTACCTGAGATTTGCACATCAGTACAAGTTACTTCATTAAAAAAGGCAAAGCCAGCAGGAAAGATGCAGAGAGAATTGCAAATACTTCATTAAAACTATTGCCATAAATTCTGTGAGCAAACTTCTTGCAATACTGAGCACTTCTGGTCTGCTGGCAAGGTGCTTCTGCTACATAGACTCTGCAGTCTAGTCATTTGTAAACACATCTTTTTGATGTTTCTGCCAACATCCTGGCAACAAAGCAGTGCAATTTCAAATGAGCTAATTAACTTAATTGTTGATGAAGCATGAAACACTTCATTCACCCTGTTAGCTGCACCATGACAACACAAAAGTCTCAGCCCCTCAAGTTCCTCAGCTCTATAAACCTATCTGCATCTATTGCATGCTCAAAGGAGGATGGCTCTTCTGGCAAAGACCAGTCCAGAATCTACACAGGTAGAGAAAAAAAACCACTAAAAATTCAAATGAACACAGAAATACTAATAACTACTTAAAAAAAAAAAAAAGAGGCAAAAAATGCAGGAAGCCATTTGAAGCTGCAGGTGACAAGCAGCTTGTTTTGGAGATGCTCTCATTTCCACAAGAGCTGGCAAAAAAACAAAAGGGAAAACTTTTGACACCAA
Organism: Bucco capensis; assembly: GCA_013396975.1. Lineage (NCBI taxonomy): Eukaryota > Metazoa > Chordata > Aves > Piciformes > Bucconidae > Bucco > Bucco capensis. Next base: position 53,091 of record VWZO01009766.1, read on the forward strand.
ACCCACCTGTTCAAAGTGTTTTGTTTTGTTTTTTTATCCTGTGTACATACCAGAGCAAAAGGGAAAATAAACCAGCAAATGAGAGTTCAATGGTCACACTTAGTCCTCGGTGCTTTATTTCTACTAGACACAAACTGCCAGAATTTAAAATGTGCTTTTTCATACCCCTAGTACCCAATATCCAAGCCAAAGCATCTCTTCCAATTTTCTGAGGCTCCATTTCAGTAAAGAAATAATAAGAGGATTAAACACTGTGCTATTGAAGAAGTGCTCAACATGAAAGAGAAGATAACAACTTGACCCTCTGCAGATAGCCTGGCTTGGAATACACACACAAAATCCTCTCTGTGATTTACAGTAAAAACTTTGTTTGCCATCTTCCTCTTGAACCAATCCTCTCCCAATCAAAATGCACCTACTTTAAAAACTGTCCAAAATCTTCACAAACACTTTCACAGCCAGGCCATTTGCAAACTCCATGACCATACAGGGTATGGGAGGCTCCAGTCTCCTCATGGGATGAGCTGCAGCAAGAGAAGAAGAAGAAGGAGGCATCAGCTTCATCTCAAAAGCCATAATTGTTGGAGGCTGCTGGTGCCTGTCAGGTTACCATCAGTGACAAACAGGTCAAAACAGGTCAATTTAGCTCAGAGCAGTCAGAGAAATTTAATCGTTCTATTGAATAGTTCAACTGCCAAGGCTAGATGATGTTCCAATTAGAGAAGAAATAGAGCCAAAGATGACTGTTAATAAAGGATGAAAAAATAAGATGACTGTATAATACCATATGCTAATCCTGCCATATGACCTTGGGGGAACATTTACCTATAAATAAAAAATAGACTCAGGAGCCATCGACTCCGAGAAGGAATGAGGGAGATGGACAGACAGAATTCATGAATATTGTGGATGCTGCTACAAAAACCTGCCCATTTGCTGCTTAAATGTGTATAATAAAAGAAAAGGCCTTCCACTAATAAATATTTCTTGTTCAGAAGCTTCTTGGGTTCATGAAAATCTAAAGCTGTATTGTGTGAATACAACACTTTAATCAATATAATTGCACCCAAGAAATGGAGGGGACTGCCCCATGGAGGAGGGGAGCAGCTACACCTCCTGAAGCCAAGACAGAGAACCACAAAAGTAATGCTAACTACAAGTACTACTTACAGAGGTATTCAGAGAAGCATCACTTTTTAAGTAAGAGAAAATAATGATAGGAAAACGTCCTCACAGTCACATGAGGACCAGAGACAAATTGTACTCTCCTTTATCAATATTAATCACATGGAGTATTTCTTTGAGAATACAATTATTTACAATTTAGGGTATGTAGATCCAAATGAAATTTCACCTTGTGATCATCTACTTCTGAAAATACTAATCCATTTACTAGTATATTACTATCATTTACTATTAGTATCGTTTTACTGTTAGTATAACTTACTCCATACTCTTGTATGCATTTAATCCATTCCTTGAAAACAAGGAACAGTGTCTGAAACATGATTTAAACTTTATCCAATATGGTTCAATTCCACTTTTATTAAGCTAACACCATTGAACATTTGTAGGAAATGTGTCAAGTGCTGTGCATGTAAAAAAAAAGGGAAATTCAGTGGCTTACTCACAGGAGACAAAAACAATGTGAGAGCTGCTCTCATGGACTAATTTTTAAAGCACTTTTACATAGAACTGGAGCCTTGACAACTGAGAGAGATCTATTTTGTATGAAATCAGCTGTGTTGGCCAGAGATATTAACTGAGCTATGAATGTGCCTGCAGAAGTGCTCACAAATCTGCATGCACATCCCTGAACTAGCACACTCTCCTCTGGCATTATTCCTTTTTACCCAAACTTCCCTAAATTCTATAACCACAGGCAGGTCATTGTTGTTGTGCCTGCCAAAATTAAGACATTGTGATGGAAAGTGATGCCCTGTTGATAAACACTGCTGCCAAATCAGGTGCCCAAGTGTTATTTTGTGCTGGGCAATAAGGTGAGTGAGGATGTGAGACAAGAGCTGGAGGGGAAAGGAGAAGCAGAGTTGAAAGCTCAGCACAATTACCTGTCTCGCCTTGCATTTAGAACTGAAGACTGTCCATTCACTATGGAATGATGAGTTATTGGTGGTGATGCTTTGGAAGTGGTGGAGGAGGTAGTAGAGGAGGAATTGTTAGTAGTGAGGTCTAGCCCTCCATGTTTAATGCCATTGTCTTCCATACTGTGAACTCCAGTCACTTCTTTCCATAACTGCTGAATCTCAGCAGGGCTTAAGCCAGCTATAAAATGAAAGAGAGCCCCACTAATATAACAAAATCAAGAGTTTCAGATCATGAGCTCAGTGTTATTCATGGATTAATGCCAACAATAAAGCTGATGCTGTTGTTTGTTTTTTTTTCCCAACACAATCAACACGTAGCAAAACATAAACTCATTTTTCTTCTGTCAGAACGCAGGTAATCTGTCTTCTCTGCTAGAAATCACTCATCTGGAGATTATTATACCCCTTCTGAAAACACTGCTCAAGGATCAGAGAGTGAGAGCTACAAAGAACTTGCAACTACTTCTTGAAAAGCAAAAAAAAATAAAAATCAACACTTCTGGACAAGATTTTCAATGTCTGCTTCATCTCTTGACATGAGAACACAACTCAAGGCACCCACAGTTAACTCAGGTTTTGTGATTCCTCTTCATTAAACATGTCACAGAAAACAGAAACAAAACATATTACACTAAGGAGACAAACATTTCTATTCTCTTTAAACACTTAACAAGAGGAGGGAGTGGGGGGGCAAGACTGGAGGGAGAAAAATCAGAGGACAACAATGACATCAGTGAGATCATAACAGGTTTCACATCTGACTTGAATTAATGACACCCACATATGTTCATTAGTCCTGTTGTAGTAGTAGTTTCATTTAAAGACATGTCTTAAGGGACAAAACCAAAGAGGTTGGTTGGGAGAACAAAGCCAGGACAGTGCAGAGCTACGTGGTGGTCACAGCTTGAGCTCTTTGGTACCATCCAGTGGCACCAAACAACTAGAAAGCCAACAGAACTAACTCCTTCATGAAACCACATGTTGTGTAGACCACCAAATTCCTCCACTGTTTGGTTGTTTTTTGGTCCAGCATTACTGTGAAGGTTTGGCTGGGAAAAAGGAGACTGTGTCTCAGCAGGCTCCTGGGCAGCCATACAACAGCTGAAGAGCTCCTCAGACTTCTCTGCTACATGTAGAGGACTATTCTGGAGCCTGGCCACCAGATCTTTGCAGATAGAGCTCAAATATGCTCTGTACTCCACGTGGAGCCTGGAAAGTTGCAGTTTCCAGGATTCCTGCTCAGCCACCACCAGCAAAGCCTTGCAGAACGTGCTCACACGTCTGTGTTGGGGCTGTCTGCCTCAAGCTGAGCACTTAGAGGCATGGAAACTTCCATTGCACCATGCTTCTGCCTGAAGGAAAGCTTTCCCAAACACAGGCTGGGAGCATTCTCTGGACACTGAGCACACAGCTCAGCTAGGAAATTTAGGGTCTGAAAGATGAGGAGTTCATCAGCAATATCCACACCTTCTGGCCTGCCACTCTTGAGCATCCTGACATCTGTCTTGGGAGGAACATCACATCCAATGCAGAGAACAAGGACAAGTCCAGAGAGCTGTTGCTGAAAGAGCTGCTTTCACAGACAGGTTTTTTTTCAGCCTGACATGGTTTGGGCTAGAGGTATTTTAAGAGCTAATTGTGCCTTCTGTATCTCCTCTCAGCAAGTGAAGTTAGATAGGACATGCTCCCAGAGTCTAGATCTGCTGGAATGTAAAACATTGAATTTGTGAGCTGGTCTAGGTGCTCCTGCTCTGGCAGGGGGGTTGCACTAGATCATCTTTCTAGGGCCCTGCCAACCCCTGACATAACTGTGAATGAATTCAAATCTTTCCCTTTTTATTTTATGAAAAAGCTGCAATTCCTTGTCCTTCCAAAAGAAAAAAAGGATTAAAAGCTACCTATTCATTCAAACTTTTCCCTTCTTGTTTAGTAATTTTTTTTTGTTTAGCAAATTACATCTATTAAATCTTATTTATTATCTATTAGATCTTATTTTGTTTAGCAAATTTTGTGTAAGATCTACCAGAAAGGTGTAAAGATTATTCTTCTCACTGTTTGATAAATCTTTATGAGGCAACATTTTACTTTGAAGACACAAACTCCAAAGGATTCCACCAGAAGGATGAAAAGGCACAGTAAGTTCCTTACTGCTTCTCAGCAGAAAGTACACAAAGCTATTCAAAGGAGTGATTTACAGAATTAATAATTTCTGGAGGTAGTGTGCAAAAAACAAAACTAGTTGGAAAGTATTCCAAAAACTGTGGCAGAAACTCATTTTCAGACTACTATTTTGTGTCCTGCTTCTCTTCCTCAGATAGCAGCAGCAGTGTGAAAATGTGAGAAAGAGCTGCTTGGAATAGAAGTCTCCAAACTGGAGTTTCTATCCTATTTCTACAGGGAAAAGCTAGGTTTTAGGGAAGCAAGCCAAGAAGCCAGGGTCTAATGTAGTGCATTAGAGAGATGGGTCAGGGGAGGGATGCTACTTGTAACTGTTTAATGAATGTCAGTGATTCCTGCTGCATTCAGGAGGTGGAATCAGCATCCCTGGAAGTATCCAAAGCCATGGAGCTGTGCTGCTTGGGGCCATGGGTCAGTGCTTGGCCTGGATGAGCTCCCAGGGCTTTCCCAACCAGAACGCTTCTGGCATTCCATGAAATTTCTCTCTGAGCTCAAGCTGGTTAATGTTATCACTTCTTCCAAACAGCCTGAAAAGCTGCCTTTTAGGATAAAAGGATTAAGGGCAAGCACTTAAAAAGTATAAAGTTAATAAGAGGATTTGTAATTAATTGTCAATTCTGGCAATACTGGAGTTTCTGTGCCTGAAAAAGTCCAGCTCCCATTTCAGAAGAGACCTGGAAAAGGGCTGACAGATCTTTGGGAATGGGTGCAAGAGTAGGGTGAGTTTTACAGTTTCATAGGTTGGGCTAACCCTCAAAATATCCTCTCCACACTCCATTCAAGTACAAAGGGTCAGGAAGAGGATCCAGGGTGGGATAAAAATTACTGTGTATTACCTTCCTTAAATTCTGAAGGTTTAATTTTATATTACCAAAGAAAATGTCTAAATTTGATGGGAAACACCAAAGAAGTTTGATCTTTTTAGGTGTATGCAAACCCCCAGGCAGGGGCAGCTAACATTAAATCTAGGATTGTAAACACTGGAAATGTTTGGCTATATCTAGAGGTGTAAATTTAGGATTTACAGGACATTCCCAACAGATCTGAATCCTATTAATAATCTTCATTCCATTGTTTTATGAACTGGGCTGGGTGCTGTACCTGCCTAAGACAGACACAATGTGCTGTAAGAGAGTTAAATACTCATGATAGTTTAAAAATATCCAGGTAGAAGCAAACAAGAGATTGATTTACTTTAAAAAGAACAATTAAATTTCATTGTAAAAGAACAATTTGGTTTATTTCTCTAGTATCAATTCTTTTTTTGCCTATCGTTATGCTTAATTCTTTGAGCAACAGAAAGTTCTTAACAAGAACTGTGTACTACTTTCCCTAAAATATACTTTAAAAGAGATTAATTTTATTTTCTGTGTTTTTTCTACCAGAAAGAGATGAATGAGTTTTGCATCAAACTAATGAATATCAATGAAAATTGGGTAGGAGTGCTGAGAAAACAAAAATCTGTGGGGATTGCTGGATGTGAGAGGAAAGCTGAGGAATTCCTCCTGCAACAGATGGCAGAGAGGAGCTTGCAGGAGGTAAAGCTGCTCAAGGGCAGCTTGGCTTTCAATTGCTTCTTTTCCCTTCTGCTCCAAGCACAAACCAGTCTTAGCTACTAATAATTCTATGGCAGAGCTTAGTTTTGTTGTCCTAATTGTTACACCTTTAGTTCTGCTTGTGTCATTGTTTTCCACACCACACAATGTATGGATTTGACACTTCTCTTGGGAATCTCTGCTTTTCAGTCAGCAATGTCTTTTTTTTCCTATCTTTTTATTTTTTGTCCAAGCTGTTGACTTGTGCTTTTTTTGCTCATCTAACTTCTAAAGCTGGGAGTTCATAACGGTTATTTGCTGGAGGAAGGCATAAAAGACCAATTAAAAGTAATGTCACCTGTCATCAGCAGAGTCTAAACAATGCTCCTGGCAGGGAGCAGGGCATTGTGTAGCTTTGGTGACAGACATTTAGCTCATCTCTCTCTGCTAACACAAACAGAAGCATGTATGTACCTCACAGGTTGCAGACAGAGTCCTGAAGATGGCAAGTCTTTGGCCTTATCTTAAAATATAAGCAGCATTTATCTCCAAGTTAATTTACTTTTCAAAGTGCATGCCCTATTTTCTTTCAACCATTCATGTATTTGTGTCAAGCAGCAGAGTTGGAGCTCCTTTTTTCAGCACTGAGAAATCTTGATCAAAGTGAACAAGGGAAAATTCTTTACTGTTATTTGTCAGTCATAATTCATTCCTACTGGAATCACCTCCCTCAAAACTTGTTGTCATATTTAGCATATTTAACACAAAGAAATGGCAAAAAAAAAAAGGTTTATCCCTGAAATTACACATCATAAATAAAGGATTCAAAGTGCATTTCAATGCCACTTTCTTTTCTTAGGGAAAAAAAAAAAAAAAAGTGATTTTTGGAATGGCTTTAGTATCACTCTCTGATATCTTTTCTAATCTATTCACTTATATTAAATGAAATGATAACATTTCCAGTAAATCAGATTTCAGTAATTCCTCAGAGAAAAGCAATGATGCTTGAATTGTGTTGCTATCACAAAGTGTTTTCAGCACATAAGGCTAATAAATATGCACCTTAGATCTAAGAAAAGACACTCAAAAGCTGTTTTCTTCCATCAAAGCACGCTGTAAAATTTATCAGCCTCACGAAAATTGGTCATAGAAGTAATAAAGTTCTAAGAATTAAGTGTCATAACCAGAAAGTGCTGCAAATGGAACAGTTAGAAAAAGTTGTGACTGAGACATGACTGCAATGCTCTCTCTATTCCTTGAATACCTTGTGGCAGAGACTGGACAGGAAGAGCAGACTGGCCAGGTGGCATGGAAATGAGTCCCTGACGCTGAAGGTTCAGCAGATGTTGCTGCTGCTGAAGTTGTTGCATCTGGAGGAGCTGCTGCTGGAAGACAAGCTGCTGGGCTGCCAACTGCTGCTGCTGCTGCTGCTGGAAAGAGGAGGGAAAAAAACCAACACAAAAAAAAAACACAAAAAAAGAGGCAAAAAAAAAAATGCAGCAAAAAGTCAAATATGCAGTAAAGGCTAGCAAGCCAAAAAAAAAAATGCAAAATCAACTTCTTTCCCTTTAATCTCAGCTGTTAAATAATAATGCTGTTTGTAGAATGCTCAAGCAGAGAAAGCATTTGGCATTTTTTATTCTGTTCATTCAAGCTCTTAGGTGTTAGGGGAAGTGGAAAAGATACCCTTAATGACACACTGGGAGAAAAAAAAGGGTCAGGAGCAAGTCTCTCCCAGCTGCTGCCACCAACAACAGAGAAAAGGCCCAGCTCATGGCAGATGATAACAAATTTATCTATGCTAAAAGTGCAGCTCCTCACAGCAGCCTGTGATTTGAAGGCACTCTTGTTTTTCCAACTGACTAAGTTTGGTCTGCAGTGGCCCATGAACGTGGTCTCCAGTGATCTATTAGTAAACTGGGATGTAGCCTTCATTTCAGTGGCCTGTTAGCTCGCTCTCCTTGCTGGAATACATTAACGGCAGCACTGCATTCAAGGCAACCAAGTGCCCTATTACAGAGCAAAAAGCACAAGTTCCAATTTGGTGAGGCATTTCCAGACAAAGTGAAGCCTGCAAAAGGCTCAGGAGGCTCTGAGAAAAAGGCAGTCACACTTGAGAGAGAGAGACAAGCTGCTGTGGAAGACCTTTCCTTTCGAGTTTGGGGAAAGAGAAACTCGTGATGCGCTCACTGGAAAACAGACTGCATAATGGAGCAAGTCATGTGGATTGCCCAGAGCCTCCGGAGAAATAGGGGAACAATTTCTATTCCATAGTTTGATGGCTGTCTGGAAATTCTATTCACAAATCCAAACAGAAACAAAGCCTCAGGAGGTCACAACTGTCTCCCTCACCGTTTGCATAATGGGGGCAAGCTTGGAAGGCGACGGCTGGGATACCTGCTGATCAATTTCACTACTTCCAAGATGTTTTGTTTGTGTGATGTTTATATTTGATGCAGTTGTGCTGACAAGTGGGAGCCAGGCCCGAGAAAGCCACTTGTCAGGTTGATTTATGAGCACATCAAACTGGAACTTTCTACTCGCCACTCCAAACCTGCACTAGCAGTTCATTAATCAGGGGCCTGTGACTTTGAAATCTCTGCTCAGTCGCTCTTTTTTTTTTTCCTCCTTTTTTTTTTCCCTTCTCAGCCACAGACTAAATTTGCATGCTCTCTGAGCTGTGCCACTGAGAGAAGGGAAAGGGCCTCCTTCTCCAAGCCACATTGCCTGTGAAGAGAAGCTAATCAGCACAGTGTCCAGCACGCAGCTTGTTCTCTGCACACTCGGATTCATTAGCCAACATTAGACACCAGCAGCACCAGGCTGCTCAAATCCTGTGTCTCAGAGAGGGGAGCACAGGAGAATTAAACCAGCACTGCTATTAAGCCCAGTCAGAATGTTAAGAACAAATCTTTTGATGGCTACAGGAGGAGAAAAAAAAATGGAAACAAGGCTTTTCCAAGCTTCTGACAGAGGCTGCATCAGCAAGGGTCTTAGCTCCTACCTCTTTCGCTTGCTTTCCTGGATGCTGCTGCTGCTGCTGTTGCTGCTGCTGTTGTTGTTGCTGTTGCTGCTGCTGCTGCTGTTGTTGTTGCTGTTGCTGCTGCTGCTGCTGTTGCTGCTGCTGTTGCTGCTGCTGCAAAAGCTGAAGATGTAACTGCTCTTGCTGTTTCTTGTAAAACTCTTGTAGTTGTTGCTGAATAAACCATTTTAACTTTAATAAATAAAGGCAAAAGTTTCACGTATCATCAATCTCCTAAACTCTTCTAGATTGGCATAGGGGAGGGGAGCCATTAAGAATCACCTCAGAACCAACACAAAATTAGGATTTGAAGAGGCAGATCTACATAGTTTGGGTTTGTTTTTTTTTCCCTGGGCAGTTCTGAAATTTTCCAATGCAGATTCCAAAATATCCTAAACAGAAGGGTATAGAAAATCTGTATTCTAAAGGGAATGCAAGAGCCAAATTAACTCCTCAAACAACTTGCACCTAAGTTCCTCACACATAGATAGATCACAAATCAGAAGCTGTGCTCATCCACTTGCAAGAAACCTACAAGTCACCAAGGCCAAACTGAACTGTCTGCTTCTTAGGGGGGGGGAAAAAAGTAATTAATCTGTCAATCTGTTTAGCAGGATGCTGGATTCACAACTGAAGGGGAATTGCCTTGTAACCATCATGGTAGTGGAAATTAAAGTGTTTAAACACACAGTGATTGAGCTAGGGCTATGACAAACAGACACATCACTGTTGGTATGACAATTCAGCCAAACTCCACTGTGCCTTATGCTGAGGTTCTGCTTGCTGATGCTGCCTTTGCTGGGTGGATTCATCAATTAGCTGCCAGATTTTTGTGCTAAGGAAAGAGCAACCTCCTCCTCCTCCTTTTTTAGCCTTATCAGGGACAATTTTTTGGGGATGTAAAAACAAACAAAACAGCAAAACAAAACCCAAACCACCACCTTTTCCCCCCTGATGAAACGAGCTGTGAGGGTCAAATTTCATAACTGTATAGCATCTAGGTGACTAAAGGCAGCAGCACAGTGTTAGGAATTTTAAAGCCACAACTCTTGTTTCACTTCTTTTGGCAATTCTACAATTAAAACGTGCCCAAGCACGTGGAAATTTAAACACCAGTTTGGTCAGTGTTTGCAATGCCTCTGCCCGCTCCTGTTTTCCACATAATAGCTACTGACTCAAAAATTACAATTTCACACTCCTGCAATTAAATCAAGGAAATGTAAAGAGTGAGAAGCTTCCCATTTCTTTTCATTCTTGCTGGTGTAATGAGCAATGAACTATGACAAAATAAGAGCCATCAAACTCTGGCTGGCACTCGGGCGAGCGGCCCTGCGCTAACGGTCCAAAGCAGGTAACCCACATTACCTGCTGCAACATAACTGCTTGCTGCTGCTGGAGAAGGGCTTGGAGCTGCTGTGGAGACAACACTTGCTGCTGGAGAATCTGCTGCATTTGCTGAGGGGTGATCACCTGGGGAGTCATCATGGCCACTGACACAGGCACCTGCACAGGGAAAGGAAGAGATGATCAGCATCCAACACCTCCTGCTTTGCTCGCACAGCAGCTGTACATCTTTTACTTTGGAACAAAAATGGATCATGTTTTGGTGGTTTGTTGTTTGTTTTTTTTTTAACAGAATATCACTGCAAAGTTCCAGTTCCAGTTGGAATCTGTTATTTTAAGAGCACAGTACTGTGGCACTCTATTTCCAGAGGCATCAGGTTTGATCAGACTCAAGCTTTCTGTTTCGCATCTCTGATGTATTCCTGCAAGAAATTTCAGCATTGGCTAGTACAAATGTGTATTTAAAAATAAATGATCACATGGCAGGGCTCTCAACACTTCATAATCAATCATCTTATCAAGTGTCATAATGTTAGAAAGAGAGAAAAAAAAATCTATTGAGACTGCTGCAAAGGATATGATTAAACCAGACAGCAAAAATAAGGATCTTAAAGCAGGAAATGTTTTACACAATAAAGACACTTAGCCTAGAAAATATTTGTGTAATGCATCACTTCAGGATGAGAAAACCTCAGCTTCTCTTTCTGATTTGTGCACAAATAAAAATAGCATGAATATATGGAGTATGGAGCAAGGGCTGCCAGCTCAGCCTCTGCAGAGGGAAAGGTGTTCTCAGTCACTCCTAACTGGAAAATGCACATTGGGAAACCTTATTTTGTCCACTAAACTCTTTAAGAATTGCATTTTTCTGTAGGTGCTGCTTTGGACAAGGCTTTATTTGCTGTTATACACTGAGATCAAGTGATGACATATGCATAAACATCCACCTACACACATACTCTGAGGAATAGCAGTGGGAAAGGCACAGCAAGGATGTGTGGTTGTGTCTATAAAAGAGAGAAGTTGTGTGGAAGAGCCTGAGGTCTGTGCTGAGAGCCTCTGTGGGTGAAAGCACTGCTCCAGCTAAGCAGGACACAGTCACAGAGCTGTCAGCAGGCCAAGTTTTCCACCCATGAAAAAGCAGCCACCCGCTTGTCTAGCAAAAGCCACATGTTATTTCTGTCTAGAATAGGGAGCTGGCATCGAAATCCTGCTTGGGGAGATGTTTGCAGGACATTCCAGTCTTCTGTTCATCAGCAGAAATAATATTATTATTCATAAAATACATCATGAACCAATCTGAAAGAGGAAAAACTGGTCTAAGATTTCTACTATTGAATCTATCCCCAAAGACTTTGTACAAATGGAACAGAGCAGGGGGGAAAAAAGCAATACAAGTCTGCTGATGTTGACTTTGAGAAGAAATGACTTCATCTAATATTACACAGAATACCACTTCTCACACAATTCATCACAGCATAAATTACAGGCTTAAAATAATGACTAATTAAGAGTCTGAAAGTAGAAGTGCCAGCCATTACTAAAAAACTCTGATCCTCAAACGACAAATGAATTTTAAGACTAAAAATTCGGATGGTCTATACTGGAAAATACTAGTGGAAAAGACCAAACAGACTTACTACTCAGAATTAAACCCTTGTGGGGAGGAATTTCATCTCAGCTATCACTGGACTCCTATAGTCATCAGAACAAGCAAGTCCTGAGGATTGTTTAGCTGATCTAGCTCAGGCTTTTCTTTTACATGTGCCTGTCTCTCTCTACTGGCTAGACATCTAACTTCCAGGTGGTTAATGTTGGTTGTAACACTTGATGACACCTGGAAGCTTTATAGTATAGAAAACCTCCCATCTCTATGCAATAATGCTTTATTCCAAGTCCACCTGGTCCTAAGGGCAGGACAAACAAGTTTGTACAACTTTGGGATGCACGGAGCAAAGAGCAAAATTCACTCCGAGTTCAGTTCACTCTGAAGTCAATGAGAATCTCTCCTGTTTATGGGAGATCTGAACTTGCCTTCTTGGAACACTTGTGCCTCAGTGATGCTGCTCAGCTACCACATGTCACACAGAAATGAGGAGGCAGAAAGGAAGACAGACACCTTCCCAATTAAATCATTACCTTTAACCTTTAAACCCAGCAAGAATTTTCCTAACACTTCCATGCTTACTCCTGTAATGTACCTAGCAAATGGTGAAGGTGTTGCAGACTTGTTAATCCCTTTCTCCTCTTCCCTTTCCAGGCCCTTGGTTTGGGTATTTGCAACCACACAAGTAAAAATATCTGATCTAAACAGAGTGAAAACATTTTTAGGTAGATAATATTGCCCTGAACAGAATTTTCTGTGAAGATCCATGTGAACCATACCTGATATATATATATATATATGTCTTCTTTCCCATAGATAAAGGAGCTGGCATTTTGAACACTGCTTAGATTTTAAATTAGCAAAACCTATTAACCAAAGAGATTTCTCTAATTGTAATTATGT
>VWZO01009766.1:70783-87656 GCA_013396975.1 Bucco capensis
CCACAGGGAGAATTTCCTCTCTCATAGCATTGCTTTTGTTCTAGTGGTTGCAGACCAAACTTACCTTATTAGGGCTGCCTTGCAGTGTCATTTAAGGGATAAGAAAGTCTTTCCTTTCCAGCAGGTATCAGCCCTCTGCACGGGGCTGCTAAATTTGGCCTCTAGTTAGTATGCAGTAAGCACAATATATTTGTGTCGAGGTAAATGTTCCCTCAGCATCTCTGAATATTGATTTAAGATGCAGCAGGGAACGATGCTTATCTCCAAGCACATTTTTAACCATCCTCTAAGTCAGGAGAGGGAATTTCATGCATGACCATCTGAAGCACAACATATTCCACACCATTTAGAGCCAGCTCAGGTTCTCTTTTCCTATTAATCATTCCTACTTAATTCCAGGTTTACCAGAGCCACCTTGCCACCGAGAAATAGTCCAGGTTCAATATTGGACTTGAGTTGCTCATCTTTTGTTTAATGACCAACTTTTAATACGGATATAAAACACTGTTTCAAAGGTAGCTCTGCTCCCTCTTTTCTGAACAGACTTTTCCCACTATTACTTTTTTTTTTTTACCAACTAGTTTCACTGCAAGGTTTCCAGCATTCCAGGTAATGTAAAGTCCATTAGGTCAGGCTCTTCATAGCATGACATGCAGTAAATTACAAGTGCTTCAAGCAGCTCAGTGAATTACAGTTCATCACTCTGAAAGGTTTCCCACTACAAGACTACAGATAGCAGATCTGGCAGTTAGGATCCAATTAACACTTTGGTCAGAATAATCAGATTGCCTGTGTAAGACTTGTATAATTCCTTTATTGCTTCCATGCATCTTCTGTCTGTAGGTAAATTTGTTGCTCTGATTTCAAAGCTTGGAATCACTATTTCACTTGCCTTCAGGGTGATATTTCAAGTTCTTTTGCAGTGCAGTGATGAACTCTCCCTGTTGCAGCAATTTAGATCACTTGTCTTGTAGATATTACTGCCTGAGAAATGGTTTGTTTCGGGTTGGGTTTGTTTTGTATTCTTACCATGTCATTATGTGCCTAGGAGAAAAAAATTGCCAGCAATTTTTACTAAGCACATTTTATTTAGTGTAACAGAGACAGTTTGCTCCAGTGTGATCACTGTGAGTCTCCCAGCACACCCAGACACACTATAAATGACATATGCATTGACATTTACATGTGTACTGTCATGCAAAACCATTTCCTGCTACACTGAATATAATACTATAACTGAATAAAAAAAAAACCCACCCACCACGTTCTGATTTTCTGGTATCATTTTTCAAGCCATGGTCAGTGTACAGAAAGGTTCTTGAGGATAAACCTGATCGGTGCACAGTAATGGATTTCAAATGCTGTGTTCTTACCTAGTGCTTTACAGCAAATTGCACTTTCAAGTCTTACAGGCAAGTAAGATTCCCTGGAAAAAGAGCTCAACCCATCCAAAGCATCCCACCTTTTCCAGGGGAGAGGAGCAATGAACCAATGCTTAAAGTGTGAAATGCAGAAAGCTGTGATCTGGCTAAGGAAAAAAGATCCAAAATGACTAACACTTTCCTAATTTGCACTTCTTATGGCCTAACATAAGTTGTCTTCAAGTTGCCTTGCTCCCCTCTGGCAACCTTGCCCAGACAAAAGGCAGGTATCTAAAAGCTTCTGATTCATGGATACAGTAAGGTATACATCTATATAACAATACAATACAATATATATATGCCTACTTCTATATACATACTTGGATCAATATATGCATTTCAAATACTACAGCAACAAAAATTAAAACAGAAATTTTGACTTTATTTCCCCCAGTGAAAAGCTTTCCAAGCCCAAGCATTTCCTAAAGCTCTCCCCATTTAGATGTGAGTACTGGGATATGAGTGAAGCTCTAGGGCAATGGCACACGTTTGCCCTGGGTGAATGACACCCTAGCCAATAATATTCCATGGATCCGTCCAGTTTACAGTCTTTGCAAAAAAAATACCATCATCATGAACTCCAAGACCTACAGAATGTGGCTTACAGAATAAACTAGCTGTCTGGAAGGATTGGACTCTGTGAGCATCAGAAAGTCAGCTCCATCTGTACTGTTTCTCTCTTACAAGACAATGCCAGCAAAGTAGGCAGACAGCCTGCAGTCAGCCAAATGATAGCTTGGGACTTTTAACAGTTTAAATTAGGAGGAGTGTCTATATACTATTTATACAGTTGAGAAAGTGAGGAGCTCCTTTAGATGGCAATTCAGACAGAAGAAATGAAGCTCTGCTCTGAATTGTTCAGGGTGAGAGCTTCCCCTCCCCGAGTCCCACCAGGAACCTGCCAANATATATGCACATAAGTATATATATATACTTATATATACATATATACTTATATATACTTATATATACTATATAGGTATATNCTAGCCAATAATATTCCATGGATCCGTCCAGTTTACAGTCTTTGCAAAAAAAATACCATCATCATGAACTCCAAGACCTACAGAATGTGGCTTACAGAATAAACTAGCTGTCTGGAAGGATTGGACTCTGTGAGCATCAGAAAGTCAGCTCCATCTGTACTGTTTCTCTCTTACAAGACAATGCCAGCAAAGTAGGCAGACAGCCTGCAGTCAGCCAAATGATAGCTTGGGACTTTTAACAGTTTAAATTAGGAGGAGTGTCTATATACTGTTTATACAGTTGAGAAAGTGAGGAGCTCCTTTAGATGGCAATTCAGACAGAAGAAATGAAGCTCTGCTCTGAATTGTTCAGGGTGAGAGCTTCCCCTCCCCGAGTCCCACCAGGAACCTGCCAACGTGGGCATGCAAAAAAACATCTGGGGATTCATTTCATTTCCTTTCTGCTGTGGAACACAACATTGGGGTACAACTGAACCCCACAGAAGCAAACAACTACCCACAAGTAGACATTTGGAGCCACCAAAATGATGATTGAGGTGGAAATGTATGGGATCCTCTGTATGCTTTCAAAGCTGAGCTCTATTAGCTACAGGCAGTGCTTGGTACAGACATCAATTAATGTGTTTTATTCATCTTACATAAAGACTGTGGTTGGAGCACAATGAGGACAGGCTGAGAGGGTTGGGGTTCTTCANAGCAATTCTTGCTGGGTAGCCAATAATATTCCATGGATCAGTCCAGTTTACAGTCTTTGCAAAAAAAATACCATCATCATGAACTCCAAGACCTACAGAATGTGGCTTACAGAATAAACTAGCTTTCTGGAAGGATTGGACTCTGTGAGCATCAGAAAGTCAGCTCCATCTGCACTGTTTCTCTCTTACAAGACAATGCCAGCAAAGTAGGCAGACAGCCTGCAGTCAGCCAAATGATAGCTTGGGACTTTTAACAGTTTAAATTAGGAGGAGTGTCTATATACTGTTTATACAGTTGAGAAAGTGAGGAGCTCCTTTAGATGGCAATTCAGACAGAAGAAATGAAGCTCTGCTCTGAATTGTTCAGGGTGAGAGCTTCCCCTCCCCGAGTCCCACCAGGAACCTGCCAACGTGGGCATGCAAAAAAACATCTGGGGATTCATTTCATTTCCTTTCTGCTGTGGAACACAACATTGGGGTACAACTGAACCCCACAGAAGCAAACAACTACCCACAAGTAGACATTTGGAGCCACCAAAATGATGATTGAGGTGGAAGTGTATGGGATCCTCTGTATGCTTTTAAAGCTGAGCTCTATTAGCTACAGGCAGTGCTTGGTACAGACATCAATTAAAGTGTTTTATTCATCTTACATAAAGACTGTGGTTGGAGCACAATGAGGACAGGCTGAGAGGGTTGGGGTTCTTCAGCCTGGAGAAGAGAAGGCTCCAAGGAGACCTTAAGGAAGCCTTTCAGTACTTAAAGGGAGCCTAGAAGAAAGATGAGCAGGGTCTCTTGTGCTAGGAATAAAAGGAGGGATGGCTTTAAACTAAAGGAGGGAGATCTAGACTGGATAGAAGGAAGAAGTTTTTCCCACTAAGGGTGGTGAGGCCCTGGCACAGGTTGCCCAGAGAGGTAGCAGATGCCTCAGGCCTGGAAACCATTCCAGGTCAGGTTGTGGTGGGCTGTGAGCACCCTGATCTACTTCTAGGTTTCCCTGCTTACAACAGCAGAGGAAATGACCTCAAAGATGACCTCAAAGAGTCCCAAATCCAACCTTTCTGTGAGATGCCACCTCCTTCATCAGGCACAGGGGAATGTGTCTGTGCTTTCATCATCTTTCTACATCACCTGCCAATGACCTTTTCTCTTCAGGACTGGACATCCTGATCCTGCTTTCTCAATGTCAGTTTTTAGTCTCAATTAATGCCTTAGTCTTAGCTTCAAAATACAGAGTGTTACCTAGAGATGAGACAAACTTACAGGTGGCTTTAGAGATCACCTATCACATCTTCAGCCCCTGCTTGCACATGGACAGGAGAGCCCAAATCCTCCCAACTCCTAACCCTGTGAGCACATCAACTATGGTAAAGGTAACAACTTTTCCCAACCATCAAAATTATAGACAGTAAACCTGAGTTTCTCTTGAAGATGACAGCAGAATGATCTATCTCCAGTGGGAGTCAAATTACATATATATTACATATATATACATATATATTACATATATATACACACATACATACATATATTATGTATATGTATATACATACATATATTACGTATATATATACACATATAATATACATACAATATGCTATCCATTAATTAACTTACTGGAAGACACAACTTGGTATAGGAACATACAATGAAATGACTGAAGAAGCAATACAAATGGATAATTTAGTGATACAACTCTTCAGAAACAAATTCCAAGCACAGATTTTTCCTACCACAAAGGGAAAAAAAAAAAAAAAAATCTAAAAAGAGCCAATTTCTGTAAAAGGTTTGCTAAAATAGAGCTAGGAAACATATGTAATCTGCAAAAAAAAAAAAGAGAAAAGTTTAGAACTTCCAGTGCAAAAAGTATGAAAATGACTTTTATCATTTTAATAACAATGTCTGATTTGTCAAAATAACAGTAAAAAACTCTATAAATATCTGTTAAGGGATTATTCCACCAGCATGAAAAAAAAACCTCTGGTGAAGCACTGACACAGAATATAGAACTGTCACCATGCATTTGCATATAAAAGGCTGTTTAAAACTGACAGGCACATAAACAGAAAATATAGGCTATAAAATTAGGCACTTTTAAGCATGGCTCTTTAAATAAAGCTGGCAGAGCACCTGCATTTTAGCTAACTCACTCTCAAGAGCAATCACAGCACCTAGCAGCATCTCCTCTTCAGCCTTGTATACAGAGAACAGTTTGACTATTATAATGATTGAACATATTATCTTACCTTAAAATATGGTTGGTATTGCATGAATCATCTATTTTGGTTAAGGATGTCATGTTTATAAAATAAAAGTGTTATTTATCTTTTCAACAGATGCTCAGAAATGTCATTTATTGTCAGAAGAAAACCTATCTATAGCACTCCCAGGGCTAGCAAACAGAATGCATGTGTTAAAAACTCTTCTGATGCAATATTTGTAGGGAAATCAAGAGCTCGAATATGAATACCAAGAGATAAGAAACATGTTGGACTCACAAGGCCTTTGAATCACAAATAGAAGCAGCAAACTTCAAGCCAAGAACCCTAGCAAACAACATCCTAAATTTAAATGAATGCCAATAAAACAAAATGCATATTGATTAAAAAAAAAGGAAAAATAACAAAAAACAAGCAAGTAGGGGAAAAAGAAAGTACTTTGACACTTGGCTCTTCTCCTTGCTCTGACAGGGGAGCAACTTCATCTCCTTCCTCCCTAACCTTCAGAAAGCAACCAGCACCCTAAGAGAAGATTAAAATACTTCTTTTGTTAATTCTGCACTAAGAAGTTTCCAAGTCCTGATTTTTAAATGTGTTTTTTCACCATTTTTTCTGATAAAAGAGCATGGCCTTTAATAAAGCAGTGATTTCCAATGCTCTCTGTTCCTGTGGAAATTACACATTTCTAAGCACTTGTTTTTATTTGGCTCCCTAGACACAAAATCAATTAGTCCCAAAGCTTTGATCCTATGGAAATTTAGTGTTCCTTCCATCCTGGTGGAAATAGGAAATAAGCACAGAGCCTTCTGCAAGATCTGAGCCACACACTTCTGTTAAAAGAGATCTCCTGTACAAAGTTCTACATGCCTATCACTTTTATTTAGTTTTAGGAACTACCTAGAGATTCTCTTAATAGAATTCAGGTATTTATTCTAAGAGAGGAAGCTTCTTTGTCATACTATTGGATTGCTCACAAACCAGTGTGCACTGAATATACACAGAGGCCTAACTGCTGTACCCACGGAGCATCAATCAAACTCAGCACAAGAAATAAGCCAAAATAGAAGGATTTCTGGTTAAAAGATCATTCTGGAACTCCCAGAGCAAAAAGAAGACACCTTGGCAAGGGAGTTAGTCCATCCTTCTCTTCCAAAGCAAAATCAACTCTTGTTTCTGAAGGATGTTTGCCCAAAATGTCTGTATAAGCAAGGGAGATTCCTCAGCTCCCCCAGCATCCTCTGCCAGCACTTTCTCACTTTGCTCATATTCCAGAGGTTATTTGTCATGGAAGAAAAGCTCCCTTGGCATAAATGAAAGCCAATTTTTTACTTGTAGATATGCACTTGCAAGTATAAAAATCTGTAAATGATTTTGCAAGATGTCATTAATGATGCCAAAAATAATGCCATTTCCTGACAGAAACGAGTATTTTGTAATGGAATGGTAAAAATAAATAAATGCTTTTCACTGCTACTCTCCTACTGAGTTCTTGCTATGTTAACTGAAAGTTGATCAGCTCTTATTAAGCTTCACAAACTGAAGGGAATGTCCCTTTATCCCTAAATACCTGACCCAACTCTGCAACCAGCACTGAGCTCAATTCAGCATTGGCTTTGTCCTCAAGCTCTGGTCTCCCCAGAACTGACCTCAGGAATCAAGATCCTTGCAAGCCCTGAGATTACCAAAGTCCAGAAGTATTCTTTTAAATACTTTATGACCTAGAACAGTATTCTTTTGACAAAAGGCAGTATTGTAGTTTACATACACACAGTGCTCCTAAGAAAAAGACCAAGCACCACCAGTGCTTTTCCAGTCTCCAAGACATATAAACACATACTCTTTAATTTGTGTCTATCTCCCCTGTTCAAGGATAACTGAAGGTGCTACAGAACTGATGAAGACAGGAAATAAACACACTTTAACTATGTGTTATCAAGGGAATATTGTTTTAAGAGGATGTATGGGATCACATTATCGTTCTAGTTAGTCAATAATCCTGATGTTGTTACAAGATGGAGACAGTTATCCAAGCAGGAGATCATCCTTCTTTGGGAGGATCACAGCACTTCATGGCTAAGAGATGTCACACACTACAGGGTCTAAAAGAGAATCAATACAGGAGTGAGCTTGTGGTGGCAAAGAATTTTTGTTGGCATAGATGGCTCCAATGGTGTTTGATAAACACAAGGGAACAGGTGGGTTTGAAACTGCTATCCTTAGAGTGCTGATTTCATTCCATTCCTCACAAATTCATCTTTCATTTCATACTCACACACACTCAGAATCTATACAGACTTTTTCTTAGAAAAAGAATTTTCTGACTTCTCCTCAATTTCATCTTGAGCTAAAACCAAGGTTCTATGGCCCAAGCCTTTTGGCACATCTACTCTCTTTGCAGATTAATCATGGCTGATAATGCAAAACCCCATCAAGCTGCTTCAGGTGAAAAACCAACCATTTTCCTGGCCATCACACTGCTATTTCAAAAGCCCAGGAGGAGTCTGACTCCTGTGACATTTACAAGAAGTCCCACTCAAGTCGCTCTATTACTTCTTTGGTGTCAATCAGCCTCCTTGGGGCAGAGCACAAGTCTTGTCAGGAACACTGTCTACATCCTGAGTGACAAATCAAACTCCCCAAGTGCATGTGAGGGACAGAAACTAGAGAAATGAGGAAAAAATGGACTTACATTTCTCCCAGCTGGCTGTCGCTACTACTGCTGAAACTCTGCTATGGGCTCAGGTCACAAGACCCTGTAAGCTAAAATAGAGAAGCTTCAGCTGAAGGGAACTGAAGCTGCAGCACATTCAAACACATTTTTAAGGTTAGAGGTATTGATTGAAGTTTTAATTTCTTGGTATTTTCATTTCTTGATCTATTTTTCCCAAAGGCATGAAAAGTGACGTTTTGGGGTCATTTTTCAAGCCTGGAGGGAAGAGCTTTTCAGTCTTCTCCTCTATCTCTGTATTAGGATGTATGTATCTTTTATAGAGCCCAGGAGATGACAGTAAGATGGTTTCATTCCCATCAGTTTGGAGTTGCCACATGATCCACAGATGGTGAAACCATAAATGAGTTATGCAGATCCTCCCAAACAACACTAGAATAAAACCTCTATACAACAGCACATCATCATCTAGAGAGGAAAGGTGAATTACACAGAAGAAAAGCTAGCTTCAAAAATCTCCAAACGCATCACAGAGCTTTATTTTTCCCTCTCTAGAAAAGTAATGTTTTAATTATGTCCCTCTGAGGGAGTCTGATAACTTTTACATCTTAAAAAATACCAAAAGAACTTTATTTTTGTAGGCACACAAATACTGTAGTTTGAGCACATGAGTACTGCCTGGAGTTGGAAAATCTACTGCTTCTTAACCTGCCAAGGTTTAAATTAAGTGTGGGATCTACTAAGCAGCTAGAACCTCCTCCTAAGCTGTGATGTCCAGAGCCTACTGCTGCCTCCAGCAAGTGGCAAGGGATTCAATCTGTCACTAACTTTGCCTCAAATCTCCTCTCCTCTGGGCCACAAGTCACTCAGCTTTTGGGAAAACAACTGACACGCAGAGTAAAAGGAAAATAAAGGAGAAAAAGGAAAAGTCTTGGGAAAACAGTGTTAAGAGGAGAGATTCAGAAGGAAAAACTAGTAGAGTTGAGAAAAGTTGATGAGGAACAATCCTGCAGGTTCCTCCCTGTCCTAGGCTTGCCTGTGTGAATATATATATATATATATGTATAAACAGACATAAAGTGGGGAAAAAACCAGATTTCTAGATTGTATTTGATAGGCTTTTCTCTATCTGCCACCAAGAAAACCAACCCCAAGAACACAAGGAATGCACTGAATCTGGACTAGAGAAAGCCTGAAGCAGCCAAGTAACATCCATCAGACAGATATGATGGATGGGGAAGAAAGACAAATTGCCAAGAAAGGGTGGAAGCTCTGTGCTTTCTGAGTAAACTAAAAACAAACCAAGAAATAGCCATATAATACAGATGTTTACTGCATTCCTTCTGCAACCATAATGTGATTTATAATGGATAGGAATGTAAGAGATGAGAAGTGAGAAACCACCAGGATACTACATCATGTTGAGGTATTCAAAGAAATAGTGTGTACAGTTCAAACTAAGAAACCCAGTGAAACTGCTCCCCATGAGGAGCATTTTTATCAAGTTAACTCTAGAATTCATCATACTCCTATGAAACAAGTAAAGACAACAACATGTTTCTAACAAAAATGACCACTGGTGAATAAAAATAGGTAAAATTCTCCTACAAAACCCAAATGATTGCTGTGTTTTAGATCTTTCATCAAAAATAACAGTAAATCTTGTTCAAATTAGGAGATCAACTTTAAAGAGAGAAGAGGTGGCTGAAGTGTTTGGGGTAGAACACTAAATAATTCACCTTTCCCAACCCTCTTGTGATCCTTACAATAGTCTGAAGTTCCATGAATGCTCACAGGTCCATACAGAATATTCCCTAGTCTCCATGCTCCATGGCCAGAACATCACATCCCAGCTGGAACCAGTTGCTTGCCTTCACCTAATGAGAAACACTAACCAAAAAAAATAGAGCAAAATGCACTGGAATTAATTATTCTCTCCATGAGCAGAGAGAGACTTCCAGAAGAGAATTTATGCAATCTAAACAGAGGGTGTTTGACTATGGAGAATGTAGTCTAATATGTTCAGTGTGTAAAGAGGTAAAGCTCTGTTGACAGTGAGCCCAGCTCATTTCATAAGCAGTAATTTATTTAGAAGGGGGGGGGGGAAGAGAAAGAAAGAAAAATACAAGTGGGAATGGGGAGGGAATATCACAGAAAGTCTATGCTATAGACACCTATACCTGAGCTAGTCATCTAAGCACAAAACCAGGCACAATTAATTACATCTTAACCAGATATCTAAAGGAGATCAGCTCAATTGCCAAACTTCAGAAGTATGGATTGGGAGACTGTGCTGTGAGATGGATTGGGAACTGGCTGAAGGACAGAGCCCAGAGAGTTGTGGTCAGTGGAGCAGAGTCTAACTGGAGCCTGTGACTAGTGGTGTGCCCCAGGGCTCAGTGCTGGGGCCAGGACTGTGCAATATATTCATCAATGATCTGGATGAAGGGGGAGAGTGTTCCCTCAGCAAGTTTGCAGATGATCCCAAGCTTGGAGCAGTGGCTGGCACACCAGGAGCTGTGCTGCCATCCAGAGTGACCTGGACAGGCTAGAGACATGGGCAGGGAGAGACTGAATGACATTTAACAAGGGGAAGTGTGCAGTACTGCATGTGGGAAAGAACAAGCCCATGGATCAGTCCAGACTGGGAACTGATGTGTTGGAGAAGAGCCCTGGGGAAAAAGCTCTCGGAGTGCTGGTGGCTAGGAGGATGCCCATGAGGCAGCAATGTGCCCTTGTGGCCAAGAGGCCAATGGCATCCTAGGATGCATGAAGAGGAGCGTGGCCAGCAGAGCCAGAGAGGTTCTTCTCCCCTCTCCTGTGCCCTGGGGAGGCCTCCCCTGGAATGCTGTGTCCAGTTGTGGGCCCCTCAGCTCCAGAAGGATAGGGAGCTGCTGGAGAGAGTCCAGCCCAGGGCCAGCAAGATCCTGAAAGGAGTGGAGCATGTGCCCTAGGAGGACAGGCTGAGAGAGCTGGGTCTCTGCAGCCTGGACAAGAGGAGACTGAGAGGAGAGCTCAGCAATGCTTAGAAATATGGGAAGGGTGAGTGTGAGGAGGAGAGAGCCAGGCTCTGCTCCATGGCATCCAATGGTAGGACAAGAGGGAATGGGAGCAAGTTGGAGCACAGGAGGTTTAGTATTAAGCTGAGGAGGAACTTGTTTGCAGTGCAGGTGCCAGAGCACTGGCCCAGGCTGCCCAGGAGGCTGTGGAGTCTCCTTGTCTGGAGCCATTGCAGAGCTGCCTGGACACATTGCTGTGTGAGCTGGTCTAGGTGCTCCTGCTCTGGCAGGGGGGTTGCACTAGATGAGCTTTCTAGGGCCCTGCCAACCCCTGACATTCTGGGATGCTGTGATACTGTAATTGTGTCTTAAAAATGTGTTGCCAACAACGTGCACACTACAGGTGCCTTGACCATGAATGGTGACTCTGGAGCCTGGAGCACTAAGGTGACAAGGTGGAACCAGCTGTTGTCCTCCTTCCAAGAGACCAACCATCTAACAGTGACCTCCCCTTAGGATATATATGAAGTAGTTCTGTTTAGCTTCAATGAAAAGTAAACCCAAGCTACTCTGCACTGACTTCACACACTCAGCCTGCATCAGGTAGATGGGATGCCCTCAAAGTGACTTCCAAGTGAACAGCAAGAAATAAATCCACCATCCACTTTGGTTTTCATTCAGGTATGGGAATTTCACCACTGAAATCCTCCCTCATTCCATTCTTTCCCCAGATGTATGGACATCCCCATAATATCCCACCTGTAACAAGCCAACCAACCCTCAAATCCCCTTCAGTGTTGAAGAAAAACCTCTTGGTGTGGAATAAAAGGAATGAAAATGTTATCATCTACACACAGAGAGAAATCAGTCAGGTACTAACACAAAACTGCTGAATGCTGCAGGATGCCAGCCACTCAGTAAATTTGCACTTCACTCTCCTGGCAATACCTATTTTAGGCTAATCTTTGTTTCAAATCTAGTTCCCTAAGTTAAAGAAATATATGAGGTCAGAAGGAGAGAAAACTAGAAAGAATAAATAGTAATATGATGTTTTTATTGTGTGGTAGCTCAGGATGAACCTTCCCACTAGGATCTACTCCTCAGCTTGTAAGATTAGATGTGACAGGAGCACACAGATCCATGGGACAAACAGCAGCAAGGCAACAATCCATTGCAGAACTGAATGGATTTTCCAGCCATTATTTGAATGAAAATTAGCTCCCAGCATGCTGGGGGGTGGGTACCTTTGGGTTGGATAAAAAGAAAAGAAGATGGAAAAAAAACCAAACCAAACCAACAAAACCCACCCCACTCCATATTATTTTGTAAATATTTACAGATTAATTCCAATTTATCACCTCCTAAAATGAAGGAAGCAGCAGATTGACAGCCCCTCACCATAAATCCAGACAAGGTACCAGATTTCCTCAGAAGAGAGGTCAGGTAGACTTTGCTATGCATTATTCATCCATCTGAAAAGATTACAAGGTGGGAAAACTCTTTTATTTTTTTTTTTTGGAGAGTTTATTACCACAGCATATTACAAAAGGCATTTGTAAAATAAATGTTTAACTGATGAGCCTCTGACAAGTGGTTACAAAGCATATTATGAGATGCAAATATTGTTCAAATGGGTGAGCATGTTTAATGCATGAATTCCAGTCATCAGGCATGGGAGAAATTGTCATCAAACTTAACAAATTATAATAAGATATTTATAAATGGCATCTACACATAAAGTCTGCAAAGAGGAGGAACTGGCACTCTAATTAAGCCTTGTAGGAAGGGTTTCCTTTCTTCTTTTTTTACTCAACCCAAACCCAAGTGAGTGGATTTGGTTGGTTTGGATGCTAGTAAGCAATGCCTGAGAGAAACTATTCCTGATGAGCAAAATTCCTGACACTTCTCCATGAGCAGTGCTTAGCTTTAACAGCATCTTCCCTTTTCTTATAGAAAACTAAAAATAATTCTGAGTTGTTGCTTCCACAGAGTCATTTTCTGAGGAGGTAAACCTGTTGAAACTCTACTCCTCAGACAAAAAAGCAACTTCAGCTGAGAAGAACCAACCTTGCCTTGCAAGCTGTGTGTGCTTGAGCAGGGATTCTCACACACACACACTCAGCTAGAGGCACTGTGGGCCAGAGACTCAGCTAAGACTTGCATCAAAAAGCTTTCAAAACTATTCTAGTCTTCATAAAATTCAACGTTGTAGAGTAAAAGATTCATCAGAGAAAAGGTATTTATGGTTTTGGCACACGTGGAGAACATAAACCAAGAGCTGTCCCAGCTGATCACAGAAAGAGTTTGAATGTTATATACCTTCCATCCATAAGATAAGATCCTGAAAAGAAACATCCTTACTTCCAAAATCATCAGATAATTGTCCAGGAAGAAAGAAGAATAGACTAAGAGGAAAAAGGCAACTAGAGGAAGATGCCACAGGCTGCAAGCTTTTGTGCTTTTTGGTACAGAATTAGGACACAACTTCAGTGATTTCACCGTAACTAAATAATCTACTTTAAAAGCACCACGTTTCAGCTACTGAAGAAGTGGATGTCCAGCATCTGGAGCACAAAGAGTATTAGCAGGATCTGAGAAGCCTGATCCTGCCATAGGAACATTGGCATTGTCCTCAATTTTCATTCAGGTTGATTGAATGACTGGGAACAGACCCTAAATACAGTCAGGAAAGAAACAAAGGACTAATTGGGACAGAAAAAGCAAGGAAAAAAACACCCCAAATTTTACATGTTTTAAAAAATAAGCTTAGCAACTCACAGATAAAATATCTATCTCAAGCTTTTGAAGACAGAGTTCTTGAGCTTGGAACAAGTCTCAGGAACATTCTTCCCTTCTCATCTCTGTAACCCTGACACATTTTCTGTTGCACGTTAGGTATTTGCACACTGAAAGCACCAAAACAAGGTCCCTGAGGCAGATGTAGGCAGAGCAGCCTTGCAATCTCACTGAGAAAACAACCTGCAGATGCTCCTGCTATCTCCATATCCCAGCTGGAGCAAACAGTACCTCAAGTTCCTCTGAACTTTCCTGCCCAGCAGCCATTCAGAGAATTTGTGGCTAACTCCTCCCTGCCAAGGCTCTCCACAAATTGTGTGCTCCTTCAGCTTTTCCAAGCATCAAGGAACCTTGCAAGCTGGCAAAGCACAAGAAGCTTTCAAGTCAAGCCTAAGCCATTCCTTCTTGTGTGAATTATCATCTTGTTTGCTAAAGATGTGATCATTCAGGTAAAAGGAGCAATCAGTTCTGAGGTCAGGGTGACTGTCTCAAAGTGAAGGCCCAGAGGATACTGCAAGTGCTGGGCAGGACACTCCAGCTCCCTTGCAGCAATGGCATCACTCCCTGCTTTCCTGTGACCCTGCCTCTATGGGCCAAGAGGTCTCTTCCAACCTTCATGACTCTCTGATTCTATGCCAAGCTTCAAATTAATCCACTAGAGGTCAAAAAGAACCCCAAACCATAACACAAATCAAAATGCCCTAGAGGAAAGGAAGGTTGGAAAAAGATGATGAAAAGATGAATATCATAAATAAACCAAGCAACAAAATACCAAGGAGCAGTTGCTCTTTTTACATGTCTTTTTTTTTTTTCCCAACCCAACATATACTGCGCCCATTGTCCCATAAAGGAAGTGATCTTAGCAGCATCTACAGCTGTTGTGCAATTATAAATGCAGGAAATTGTTAACAAGAGTAATTTTCTCCATCCTTTTCCATAGCTGACATCACATCCTTCTCTGCGGAGCAGAGACAGATCTCTGTAGCTGGAAGGATTCAGCAGAACCAAAGCAGCCAACAGTCTGCTGGGTCATCAAGAAATTTAGTCAGCTGTTCAAACTGAGGAATAGTTTCAGTCCTAAAGGACTAGATATAAATTAACTGGAATTATCCTCATATGTGTAACTACTCAACAAGCTTTAAAACCTGACAATCAGAATATGTCTTCTTTCAGAAAGAAAAGTCTTATTTTTGCTGTCCCATTTTGTCTCTGTCTTCTTTGCAATTAAGTATTCACTTAAAAAATAAATGACTTTTTGCCTGATGGACTTGGATGTTTATGCTAGAGACACATGGTAGGAAAAGGCTCATTACTTTAAACATGAATTGTCACCTCTAGCTTCATGGTTTCACACTACAGTAGAGAAGGTGACCAAAGTCCAACTGAAAATGTACATCATCCACTAGAAAGAAAGAAGGCAGAGTGTGCTCAGCTCCCCAGAATGGCACTGACACACTTTGCATGCATACTGAGAGAAGAAATCTCTCTAAAACACAACTTGAGCTGTAGCAGTAAGTGCAATGGAAAGCATTACTTGTGTTGCTCAGGGAATAATTGCTACTCCCTTGGTGTGTTTGCATGTGTCTCTCTTTGCATCTTCTGCTCAATTCTTCTCCGTTGGCTGTTCCTGAGATTCTCACCCACACACTTCTCAACAAACTTTACTATGTGACTAGTTGCCACTTCTTCTAGCCCAATGAGCTACACAAGTGCCAAGAAAGGTCCTTAAAAGCATGTCCTCAAGCAGAAGAGCTGAGTGTTTAGTTGATTTAAGAGGTTAGTGTAGCTAAGACTGAAACCTGACAATTTCCTTCTACTCTTCTAACTTACAAAGGACCTTTAACGTTCACCCAGAACTATTCAGTTCTCTAAATCATCACATGCAAAGGCTTTTGGCATGTCCTTTGGAATCCTATCTCTTGGTCTTACATGAAAAACATACTTATTTTTGAGGCATTTGCAGATGGAAAACACAGGAGTCTTCTCAAGAGATGCAACAGAGATGCGTGTGCTCTGCAACTGCAGCACCCTTTGAGGCTGCACAAGAAGAGCATCATTTNCACTTCTTCTAGCCCAATGAGCTACACAAGTGCAAAGAAAGGTCCTTAAAAGCATGTCCTCAAGTAGTGTTTAGCTGATTTAAGAAGTTAGTGTAGCTAAGGCTGAAACCTGACAATTTCCTTCTACTCTTCTAACTTACAAAGGACCTTTAACATTCACCCAGAACTATTCAGTTCTCTAAATCATCACAAGCAAAGGCTTTTGGCATGTCCTTTGGAAT
Organism: Bucco capensis; assembly: GCA_013396975.1. NCBI lineage: Eukaryota > Metazoa > Chordata > Aves > Piciformes > Bucconidae > Bucco > Bucco capensis. The sequence goes on from VWZO01009766.1 coordinate 86,849, forward strand.
CCTATCTCTTGGTCTTACATGAAAAACATACTTATTTTTGAGGCATTTGCAGATGGAAAACACAGGAGTCTTCTCAAGAGATGCAACAGAGATGCGTGTGCTCTGCAACTGCAGCACCCTTTGAGGCTGCACAAGAAGAGCATCATTTGTCCCCCAGAAAGGTCAGACCACCCAAAGCTTCCAGCTGAATCAGTAAGGCAGAAAAGTTCAATGTAAGGCTGTATTTTATCCTGTTAGAATGAAGCACTTCAGTGCACAGAGGTGATGAAAGACTCTGAGGTGGGAGCAGGCAGCAGCAGCAGCCTGGGAATTACTACAACTCTACAAAGGCTCCCACACTGCTGACCAGGTCCACACTGCACACACACAGAGTCCAATGATTGTCCTGGGTCAGACAGGAGATGACAGTGACAGCCTGAGAGGAAAATACCTGTCAGGAGAGCAGGCAAGAGATGTCCCTAACACTGACTGACTCTTGTGAGGATAATGAGGTACCTCAGACAGCACAGGAGAAAAACACAATAAGGCTTATCTGAAAATCTAAAAGTAGGAAATTAATGGCTTTTTTCTCTTTTTTTCCCCCCCTCTACTTTATAAGGAATAAAGTATTGTGAAGTCAGTCTGTGAAGGATTATAGAACTGAAAACAAACTGCCTGCATTTGAAGCTCTGAAGGGGAAAGACAAGGAAAGAGAGATGTTAGGAAAATCATCTCTGCACAACAGTGGCAGCAGTGAGACAAGATGCCACCTGTCACCTGCTGAAAAGAAGCCACCTGTAGGAACTGAACTACTCAGCTTCACAAACTC
>VWZO01009766.1:87981-98853 GCA_013396975.1 Bucco capensis
AACACAAATCAAAATGCCCTAGAGGAAAGGAAGGTTGGAAAAAGATGATGAAAAGATGAATATCATAAATAAACCAAGCAACAAAATACCAAGGAGCAGTTGCTCTTTTTACATGTCTTTTTTTTTTTTCCCAACCCAACATATACTGCAGACATTGTCCCATAAAGGAAGTGATCTTAGCAGCATCTACAGCTGTTGTGCAATTATAAATGCAGGAAATTGTTAACAAGAGTAATTTTCTCCATCCTTTTCCATAGCTGACATCACATCCTTCTCTGCGGAGCAGAGACAGATCTCTGTAGCTGGAAGGATTCAGCAGAACCAAAGCAGCCAACAGTCTGCTGGGTCATCAAGAAATTTAGTCAGCTGTTCAAACTGAGGAATAGTTTCAGTCCTAAAGGACTAGATATAAATTAACTGGAATTATCCTCATATGTGTAACTACTCAACAAGCTTTAAAACCTGACAATCAGAAAGAAAAGTCTTATTTTTGCTTTCCCATTTTGTCTCGGGCTTCTTTGCAATTAAGTATTCACTTAAAAAATAAATGACTTTTTGCCTGATGGACTTGGATGTTTATGCTAGAGACACATGGTAGGAAAAGGCTCATTACTTTAAACATGAATTGTCACCTCTAGCTTCATGGTTTCACACTACAGTAGAGAAGGTGACCAAAGTCCAACTGAAAATGTACATCATCCACTAGAAAGAAAGAAGGCAGAGTGTGCTCAGCTCCCCAGAATGGCACTGACACACTTTGCATGCATACTGAGAGAAGAAATCTCTCTAAAACACAACTTGAGCTGTAGCAGTAAGTGCAATGGAAAGCATTACTTGTGTTGCTCAGGGAATAATTGCTACTCCCTTGGTGTGTTTGCATGTGTCTCTCTTTGCATCTTCTGCTCAATTCTTCTCCGTTGGCTGTTCCTGAGATTCTCATCCACACACTTCTCAACAAACTTTACTATGTGACTAGTTGCCACTTCTTCTAGCCCAATGAGCTACACAAGTGCCAAGAAAGGTCCTTAAAAGCATGTCCTCAAGCAGAAGAGCTGAGTGTTTAGTTGATTTAAGAGGTTAGTGTAGCTAAGACTGAAACCTGACAATTTCCTTCTACTCTTCTAACTTACAAAGGACCTTTAACGTTCACCCAGAACTATTCAGTTCTCTAAATCATCACAAGCAAAGGCTTTTGGCATGTCCTTTGGAATCCTATCTCTTGGTCTTACATGAAAAACATACTTATTTTTGAGGCATTTGCAGATGGAAAACACAGGAGTCTTCTCAAGAGATGCAACAGAGATGCGTGTGCTCTGCAACTGCAGCACCCTTTGAGGCTGCACAAGAAGAGCATCATTTGTCCCCCAGAAAGGTCAGACCACCCAAAGCTTCCAGCTGAATCAGTAAGGCAGAAAAGTTCAATGTAAGGCTGTATTTTATCCTGTTAGAATGAAGCACTTCAGTGCACAGAGGTGATGAAAGACTCTGAGGTGGGAGCAGGCAGCAGCAGCAGCCTGGGAATTACTACAACTCTACAAAGGCTCCCACACTGCTGACCAGGTCCACACTGCACACACACAGAGTCCAATGATTGTCCTGGGTCAGACAGGAGATGACACTGACAGCCTGAGAGGAAAATACCTGTCAGGAGAGCAGGCAAGAGATGTCCCTAACACTGACTGACTCTTGTGAGGATAATGAGGTACCTCAGACAGCACAGGAGAAAAACACAATAAGGCTTATCTGAAAATCTAAAAGTAGGAAATTAATGGCTTTTTTCTCTTTTTTTCCCCCCCTCTACTTTATAAGGAATAAAGTATTGTGAAGTCAGTCTGTGAAGGATTATAGAACTGAAAACAAACTGCCTGCATTTGAAGCTCTGAAGGGGAAAGACAAGGAAAGAGAGATGTTAGGAAAATCATCTCTGCACAACAGTGGCAGCAGTGAGACAAGATGCCACCTGTCACCTGCTGAAAAGAAGCCACCTGTAGGAACTGAACTACTCAGCTTCACAAACTCTACCTTAGGATGGAGAGGAGCAAAGAGCCAAATTCAGGATGTTGTTTATGTTCCAAGCTTAAGACAACCAAGATGTGGATAGAGAGGACAGGGAGGGAGGAAGAAGGGGAGAGAGGAAAGATGCTCTTTAGTTGTGACTGCCTTGTTGCACTGAGAAATGTGAAGAATTGGCTAATAATGGCAGCAAATGGGGCCCAAGGAATAAAGAGTAGCAACTGGTAACTCCAGACTCAAGCCCATGGTAAAGTTGATGGCAATGTCAAGCATAAAGGAAAGAGTTAACTTAAGAGATGTCCGTACAGAAAAGCAGAGCTATCTTTGGACTAAACTGTAAATAAATACTCCAACTGAGAAATAGAATAAATAATCATAAATAATATTAAATATATTCCATAAATAATATTAAATATATTCATATTAAATATATTCATATTAACTAATACTATATATTATATACCTATATTATATACTCCCCAGATCTTCGTTCGCACAGCCTAGCCATGATGATCTTATATACTTATATAACACAAAATTAATATACTAATTTATTATATTATATGCTATTATTAAATAATATTATTATTAATAAATTAAATATGAGTATGATTAATAATAATAAAGCATTCCAAGAAAGAGCAGAAGTCCAGTGACAGAAAAGAAGGATCAATATTACATAAACCCTTACTTCTATGTACTTGTACTTAAAACCCAACATAATTTGGGGGAATTAAATAGGTGCTGAGATGTGAAGTGATTCATAAAAGAACCAGAAAAAACCACTGGAGTCCAGACAATTTATTCACTAGACTTCTTTCTAACTAAAGCTATTTTCACTTAATCTTTCAACTTCAGCATTGTGTTTTAAACCTAAATGATAAGATAAACCCTTGATCAGGAGCATCATTGATCAAAAAGGAGTTGCAGGTTTAGGTCATTCAAGGATATGATTAGAGATTGTTTTATTGCAGCCCTCATCACTTATTTTGCAATTAAAACATCTGGAGGCTCTAGGTGACATTTTAAACCACCTATTAGCAAATAACTGATGTTTACAGGCTACTCTCAGCCAAACACACTGCCTTCCTGAGCTCTGTGGGGAACCCTGGCAAAACAAAGGAGAGAAAATACAGGGAGAAATCTCCCACCAAGGTTCACAAGAGGCACATGTGGCTCAACACCTTCTCCTGGGTGGATTCTGTCAGCTAGCAGCTTGCTCAACAAGATGCTTACAAGGAAAAACTGAGGGAAGTTGACACACCATTATATTAACTTTAAACTACATACGAGCAATTTATTCATCTACTGAAACAATGCCAAATAAATTGATGAGTTTCATCCAATAATATAATAATAGCAATAATAATTCTACTATATTATAATAATATAATAATGCAGTTAGCATTACATCAAAGTGAATTTTCAATGTAAGACATAGAAAACTCCTTATGAATATTTTCCATCTTTAGAAGAGCCAAGTTCCATCTCCTCTTTCCACTCTAAACTGGAGAGTGTTTGTGCTTTATCAAGTCACATTATGGGACTGATAACACTAGGGCTGCTCTAGCATCAGCCAAAAACATAAGGAATTGCCAATACACTGCTAAAACTGCCCATGATATAGCTACATAGAATATAGTATATATATATATATGTATTCTCTGTATATAGCTGTATAGAATGTGCTTGTGTGTGCACAGGTGTATACATATTATTCTGTAATTTCAGTTTAAAATTAATGCTGCAAACCCAAAGCTTGCTCCTCAGAGGCTTTCAAGTGTGGCAATGGATTCCTGTTCCTAGCTGATACTGTCAGGTGCAGGAAAAAAGTCAATTTAGATGGAATTAGGCAGCAGGTAGTCTGCAGATATCTCCCAGGTAGTCTTGTAGGTAACTCCTGTATCAGGAACACCCCAAAAGCTTCTCCTCAATCAACTTGGAGTCATTCAGCTCTTTCCACAGATATTGAAAAGAACAAACCCCTCATAAACTAGACACAGGCAAGAAAACAAATAATAAACAACCAATAATGAGCTAATGCAAGATTTTTAGCTAAGGTTCTAATAACCCAAGGGATGTAGCTGCATACAAAAGACTGAAACAGTAAAGGATTTTTTTCCCCTCTTGGTTAACAGACATAAATGCTAAACTGCTGAAACTCACTGCTTGCCTGCTATAAATTCTGTTGCTGACAATAAAGTCCATTTGGAGAGAAAAGAAATCCCTGTTGAAGGTAGGAAATGGCACTGAATTGCAGCTGCTTTGTGCTTTGTAACATACACACACTGAAGGAAGCTTGCAGTACATTTTCTGCAGGGTTTTTCATCTGGAGTGGGACTCTCCTTTCAACTCAAATTAACACAAATAAAACTCTACTGGAAGAAAAGATCTCTCCAAAACTCCTAATGAAGCTGCTTGTAACAGCCAATAAAAAATATTCCTGAGACAAACCTCTCTAGGCAAACCTTTTACCAAATAAGAATAAAAAAACAAATCTTCCCTATTTTCAAATGCTCTCTTTAAGCTCAGAGACATCCTTGCCATGAACATCCAACATGTGCTGTTCAATTGCTCCTTGTAGCCAGTACTCTGTGGAGTGTGATCCTCTTAATCCAGCATTCAGGAGTGATAATCATTCTTCCCTTTGTGCATTGCTGGGGAGCTGCTGAAATGCTTGGCTGCCTAAACTACACTCATTGCCTTTATCCAATTGTAAATTAAATTTGGTAGAAGTGCAGAGTGATTTTTTTTTGTCAAGGAAAACATTTTTCCTTTCAAGAAACTTAATACAGCAAAGAGAATTCAAGAGGCAGAGACAGCCCCAGCTCTGGAGGAACACAAGCAGGCAGAACAAAACACACAGAAATGATACTTATACACTCACTTCATACTTTACTTGCCCAAACTGACATCTAGCAGAGTATATTTCACATAAACATAGAGCTCATGTTGTTTTTACCCTGCAATACTCCTTTATGACACCAATAAAGAAGAGTGAGCAAGTGATCAATGTTTTCATCCTGCTAATTGGTCATTTTCCCCTAGAAAAAGACAAGTTGTTTGCTTTCTGTTGTGTCAGTTCAAACTGTGCCAAAGTGACTAAGCCCAGTGAAATAACTAATGTATGCCTTGGAATCTCATAGGACCCAACCTCCAATTTGAATAACAGCAGCTATAGGAATTAAAAATAATAAATAAAGAAGAAAATCTGTGGCCCCATTGTTGTGTTTCTTAGGGAGCACTGAAAAGTTATAAGACTGTAAGGCTAGGCTAAATATTTTCACAGAAAGGGAACAGCAGATTAGTAGCAACCCAGCAAAGATATTACAATAAATGATTTGGATGCTCTGAAAGGTTGTCCAGCTAAAAGTTCTGCTTAAAATAGTTTGTGTTTTTTTTTAACACAGATCCAGGCTTTGGAAATGAGAATCTAAAATACATCCTTATTAGTTTGATCTGTACCTTATACATCTGTATGGATGTTTGGAAGAAGGGCCAGTCACCAGCTTTACTGAGGCTCACAAATACTGATTCAAAACCAAACCCAAGTCATTGTACACTCACCATGCAGACCTTGTCTTGGTTACCTGACAGAGCTGGCTGAGATCCTTCAAAGGGATGAGGATGACACTCTCAAGGGCTGTCACTTCAGCTGCAGCTTTTCTCTAGCACATGCTCCAAAGAGCCATGGCAGAATTGGATGACCACGATGCTATCTCCATTAGATATCATACTGATGGCAGCCTATTTAACCTAAGGGGTTTGCAGGCCCATACTAAGCCCATAAAGCATCTAGTCCAGGAGCTGCTTTATGCTGCTGACGCTGCCCTTGTTGCCCAGACACAAGTAGCTCTGCAGCGTTTAACGTCCTGCTTTGCAGCCACTGCTCAGCTTTTGGGGCTGCAAGTTAGCTTAAAGAAAACAGAAGTTTTATATCAACATGCACCTCAGGAAGTTTCTCACCATCCTCATATCATCATTGATTCAGAGCTTAAATCAGTCCAACAGTTTAATTCCCTAGGCAGCCTCATCTCCTCGCATGGTAAGATTGACAGAGAGATAGACACTAGGCTAGCAAAGGCATAGAGTGCTTTGGGAAAACTCTATCCAAGAGTCTGGAGAAATAAACNTGCTGTGCCTTTGGCAACCGCTCTGGTCTGTCCCAAATTGGCCTTTGCAGCCAGCAGCGCTTGGAAAAAGCGCTTGGGAAGAGCCTGGATGGAGCCCTCCCTGGAGCTGTGTTCACCAAGCCTGGCCATGGTGATGACGACATGTAGGAGGTGGAAGTCATGCCACAAACTTGCACGGATTGCATGTTTTCATACAGTTCCCTTCAAACACACATGGAGAACTCAAAACTCATTCTTCTTTTATTTCTACACGGTTGTTTTTAACTCTTGTAGTTTGAATTCTCACTTACAGGTCCTCACTTAGAAAACCAAGTTGCTTCATTTCTTTCTGGATGCACCTTTCCAGTTAGAAAGGGTATAAGTAAGCTGACAAGTGACTGTTTAAAGCACCTGAGCAAAGTAATCTGAAAGGACAGGCAAGAAAGTCCTTCAGTATGCATATTTCTGTAAAAAAATAAATAAAAAGGTCTCTTTCTAGGATTCAATTATGATCCTACAGATCAAATCACTAAACACACTTCCTGTGAGGTTGATCTGGCACTGACAGACTCTGGTACAAAGCAGTATTGTGCTCAAGTATCATGTAAAACCTTCATTAATTTGCACTTACATCACCCTCATGCATGAAGCATTGGCATTTCCAGTTTTCCAAAGGGTAAAACTGAGCCACAGAGATTACAGGTGGCTTGCTTAAAGTTATTTGGCATATGCCAGGCAATGGCCAACAAAATTTAGGAGAGCAATCCAGTTTGACTCTGCGAGTGCTGTGCTGCTCAGCTTGAGACAAGCTGAAGTGAAAAAGATGATCTTTATTTGACAAAACATTCCAGGACATACTTAAGTCTCTTTTACATCAGTAACGGGAATATTCTTCTGTTTAAAATGAAGTCTGTATCTCAAGAGCTTGTTAAGTCAACACTGCTGTGAGAGAACTGGGCTCTGGGCTTCCAGCAAACCTTGTTCCACTAGGAGATTGAACATCAAACTCAGAGAGAGGTAATTACCTTGTGTTATTACAGACTGGAAACTGTAAGCTTGGCCACCACTATCATAGATTAATGACAAAAAATATTGTTTCTTTATTCTTTAAACACCTAGTATGCTCTACACCTAAAAAGTACTTTTCTGTGGGTAAATAGACACAAATGACAGTGCCTAGACTGGAAACAGCAACCACTAAACCACAGCCCCAGATGGTTCTATCTGGATTGCTATCTGCAAGGTCTGGATAAGGATCACTGATTCAGCATCTCATGGCTCCTTGGCCTCTCCTAGGTTTGGAGATGAACAGGAAAGAGAGAGTAGGAAGAAGATAAAAACACCTGGTGACTCCAACTTCCTCGGATACAATCAGCTCTCACTGGAATTTCACAGCAGAAAGCAGCAAACAGATTTCCATCTCAAGGATTTTGTCAACAGCATGGTGATATCCTCACTAACCTTATTTGGCACCAGTGAATAATTAGATACACAGGGGTGTGACTCCAATTGAAGGTGTTGGCATTGTAACACTCTGTGAAAATATTAACTATGAGGTTAACTCCAATTTTCTCTTCTTTAATTAAATGCACATGGTACTAATGAGGTAACCTACTGTTCCTTGATAGCACTAATTAGCTAAGAGGAGAGCACACTCGCGCGCTGCAATTTAAACCTAAAAATAAGGTTGAGATATGCTAATTGCAGGCAATTTAAAAGAGTACAAGTTGTAGAACTAGTCATAATAAGGGGAAAGTGACTGCTTTACAGCTCTGCAGCTGGAACTTTGCTTCAAATCAACAGGCCAACATCATTTGAGGATGAGTTGGCAAAGGATCCATCCAGCAGCCTCTTCAAAAATTCTTACTTAATTCTTTCTTTCCCTCCTTTACAGAAAAGGAGTTCTCCATGCAAATTCCTCTATCACAAACAGATAAAAGGATTACATGATTGTGACTCCCTGAGCAGGACAAAGCAGAGATCCTAACTGAATCTTCACCCTTGAACTGAACGAGAACAGCATCTCCCATGCAACCCAAATCATGATTCTTATTTTCTCAAGTGCTAAAGAAAACTAAACATTAAGGAAAGTGATAATATTGCCATTCCAGAAAGAAACCCAGCCTCTTCCTCTGTATCTCTAGATAGGACTGCATGCTGCACATCTTCTCATCAGCAGATTCCACAAGGCATAGTGAATGACCCATAACTAGGACAGGATAAGTTGTCTGACTTTGCACTACATCATTTGCTTTCATTTTGATCACTTCTACATGCCTACAGTTTCTTCTGCAGGCAGTCAGCATTTAATTCCCCTTTAGGAATGTCAGATCCATGCTGGGATGGGGTTTAGTTGCCTAACTCCAGGCCATAAAGCTACACTGCAGAAGGGTCCAGAAAATGCCCATTTCCCAAGACATTGTTCCCACTGACAGACTTTCATCAAGATGAGAGGCTACCAGAAGAGTGTAGAAGTCATCAAAAGAGCCAGTAATGACCCTTTTGCTGGGTTATTCTCACAATATCAGACAATGCTCAGTAGTATTTAGAGGTGACATGAGGGGATGGAGTATTTTCAACTCAACCCCAAAGCACCCTTGGCCAGTCTGAGCTGAGCATCAGATCCTTCCTGACTGCAGCTCAGGGACTGACTCAATTCTGCATCTGTGAGCAAGACTAATGACATGTTAATACAACAACCAGGAGCTGTGCCTCTCAACTCATGCCCTGTCTCACAAAGCAAAACCTCCTCCACTCCTCAACCCAAAATCTCCCAGAGAAAACAAACATCATGGCCTGTGCGTGTCAGCGGCAATGCTCTGACTCAAGGGACCACTGCCTTACAGACAGGAACAGGGACACAAATAACCAAAAAACACCTCTTCCAGCAGCAGAGGTGAGCTTGGTTATTGAGGCTTACTCCCAGAAGGGTAGGCAACAAAAGCAGAGTGCAAAGACACATCTAGATGGCTGTAAGCCATCCACCTCTGCAACATCTGCTGAAGAAGACCAAGGCATTGAAGGAGAAATACTCTCTTACTCTATGAATAACTTCAACAGCTTATTAAAAAACTCATCTCTTCAAGCTCCTTCATTATTTCCCCAAAGCTTGTGGTCAGAAGAGCCACACACTTCACAAAATAATGTGGAAGTAATTACTAGTCCAAAATAATTGCAAAAGAAAGAATGAAGATATAACTGCAAGTGTCAATTCCACAGTACAAAAAGTGTTCAAAAAGGGAGCAGTGATAAACATGACTGAAAGGCATTTTTTTCCCCCCTTTTCATTTGCTTTTATTACTCATTTTTCAGGCTTTTTTTTTTTGTTCTAACCTCAAAAAGACTTCTCATAGAAGTCTGTGAGAAATTGAATAGAGCCAAGGCAGCTTGGGTCAGCTTCCCAGCTGTTTGCAAGCAGTGCTGGTCAAGGGGATGGAATCACACACTTCTTTGTCTGACAACATCCATGTTGCATCTAGTTTATTCCTGACACAGAAAGCAGAACTGCAGTGAGTTCTCAATGCTGCTGGAGGATACTTACATTGTACAGCTTTGACTGACACTTCTGCATGCAAACATCTCCAGTGACAAACAGTCAAGTGGAAGCAAAAAAACTTTGCTGACTGCAAAGATAATTAACCCCACAATAACATCCCACTGAAGTGATGGAGTAATTCAAATTGATTAGGAAAAGAGATTGCCTTTTTATGTCCTTGATGCTTCTGCTGTGAAGTGATACAGCCAGGCTAACTCTAAAGAGAAGCTTTATCATCTTCAGCTTAGATCATGAAGTTCCCTGCCAGTCTTTTCTCTCTTAAATAGTTTTCATTCCCTAAAGAGTGTGCTAATAACTGAATGAAAGGTTTTCTAGGTAGCTAACAGGCTGCAAAGAAAATACTCCCCAGTTAAGATAAGCACCATGGAAATGAATACAAGCACAAATAATTTCCTAAAGGAGGAAGCTACAGCTGAAAAAATAAAGTTGTTCCCTTTCTGTTCCTTCTTGGAGAGTGAGACAGAGAAAAAAATAACTCTAATGAATTAATAGCTATCTTCTTCAAACCTCTTGCTCACACCTTTGAGCTTGTTCTCATGGTGTTACCAGTTGAGTTTTGAGGATAAAGAACCCAATTACAACAATAGCTTTTACTTTGGTGGGGTTTTTTTTCTGCCTGGAATGTATCCAAAAGCAAAACAGGGATTTTTTTCTGTTTGTTCTTGAAAATAAATAGCAGAGCCCCACCTGTGCCATGGCCACAGGAAGCAGAGAAGCAGAAAGACCTTGCTCTAATCTTCAGCTTCAAACACTCAACCCACCTCAGCAGCACCATATATATATATATATACACACACACAATATAATCATACACACACAATATATAATCATATATATATATATATGATTAAACCTAGCACCTAGCATTTTCTTATAAGAGATTATAAATTATTACTAATGAAGGTCATGTCCAAAAGATGTCATAAAGAAAAGACATTAAACTAGAGAATCACAGTGATTTGTCACACTGGGCAACTGTTGTTTTAGGTCCATATTAATAACTAACTCTTAGAACTGCAGAAAATAAGATTTTTCTATCATTTTTTCATTTTTGGACATCCTTTGGTACCAAATCTCTCTGCTCTAAAAACATCACAAAGCTCAGCCAATCACTAATGTAATAATAGCTATAATAATATATATTATATTATTATATTATATATTATGTTATATATACTATAATATCTATAA
>VWZO01009766.1:98894-126696 GCA_013396975.1 Bucco capensis
TATATATAATATTATAATTATATATTAATATATATAATATTATATATAGTGTATATATAGTATATAGTAATATATATAATTATAATATATATAATATATATTATATGTATATAATATACAATATATATACTTTGTATATAATATACAATCTATATAAAATAAATTGCTCCACAAAAAAAATACCAGATTTTTAGAAGCCATCTCTACACTAGAAAGTTCTCCTTGAGCTGCTCTCCTTACCCAATAGCAGCTCTCCAGAAGCAAGGTAATCTACATGTAAAAGAAGAGGAGGGTCTCCTCCTCTTTGCAAGCAGAATGATAAACACACCAATTTGACAATTACATGGATATCAGGATTTGCATAATGTGCCTGCTACACCTGTGCTCAAGTGGAAGCAGCTGCAAGGAGAAATCCCAGCACCTGAGCTGATCCTGCCACCCTTCCCCTGCTCCTTGCTCTGCATCTTTCTTTGGAATTGGATGAACCCAGAAAAAAAAAACAAAAAATGCTTTTGGGTTGGATGATTTCTATTCAGCAGAGAGAACAGACAGAGGCTAAACTGTGCATCATTTTCTGTGATGGTTTCCTTTCCTCTGTTTCATTTCATGGCCAAATGCCAGGTGCTGCCCCTTGGCCATAGCAACCCCCAGCAGTGCTCTAGGCTTGGGGAGCAGTGGCTGCAGAGCTGCCAGGCACACAGGGACCTAGGGGTGCTGAGTGACAGCTGAACAGGAGCCAGCAGTGTGCCCAGGGGGACAAGAAGGCCAANGTAGCTGTTCTGTGATTCTGTGATTTGCAGGACTAGGTAACTCAAGAGTTGACAGCTTCTTGCACTAGGTGTGCACTCAACACACAGCTCTGCTCTTCCTTGCCATGTTCCTTTAGCTCACATTCCATGTCCTTTCTACAACACTGCAATCTATCTTATTCCAGAAGAGGATAGTCACTCATTTAGGCTTTTATTCTGCCTATTTGCATAGGATCATTTGTAAGATGAAAATTAGCTGTGCCACGAAGAGAAGTGTTCATTAAGAGGTTGGATTGGGAAAGGTCAGGTATTTGGAGAGGTTTGCTTCTTCAAAGCTCTTGTGGAAAAAAAAACAACACACCTGTTGTGAGAAATCCAGGGAGTAGCAATTGCAAACTTGAAGCTTGCTGCTGGAATCAGGCTTTTCTTGGAGGGAAGCAAAGCTCACTTGTATGGCCAAAAGCAAGTCTTTAGAAGGAAAATCATGTTGTTTTCTAGATGAATGACAGATTGAATTGGATCAAATGATTCTCTATAGCCTACTGGGCTGCCTCTACCACTCAGTGACCAGAGAAAAGAGCAGGGTGCTGGATGGATGGAGTGATGCCTTCCCAGGCCACTTCCCACATCCCAGCATTTTGGGCTTCAGAGACTATGAAAATGAGGAATTGCCATTTTCTATGGGGTTCTCTTCCATTAATTTGTTCACCTGATGTTTTTGAACCAATCTAAAAGTTCCCCACCCACAACATCTGGCAGCAGAGATTCTGCCCAGAGCTTGGCTAAGCACAGCTTGTATCTCTACACCATCCTTTGAGCCTCATTTCATGGCTTTTTCTCCTTGAACTGCAAAGGGACAATTCGATCCTGTGAAGCCTCAATAACTGGAGCTAAAAAGGAACCTGTGCAGCCATAAAACACAGGAGATGGGACTAGAGGAGCTGATACACCATGGCACCTGTTGGGATCCTATCTCCTTCTCCTTTAGCCAATGTTATTTAAACCTGGAGCCAAGGGCAAGGTTTAGTTAGTTAGTCAAGTGGCCAGAAGAGGATTTGTCACAACCAACAGCTCCTTGTTGTTTTTTTTCCTCTAAGGAATAAAGCAGACTAATTATGATTCTATAAAGGACACCCTTCTGGTGTAAATTACACTTCCAATTAATAATTAATAACAGAAATAACAGAGTTGATATGCAGTGACACAGAAATCACAACATTAAACCTGCCAGAAGTACAAGGGGAAGAACAACAACTTTTGTGGCTCAATGCTGAGGATGTTTACTCTCCAAGGGAAAAAAAGAGAATGATCTGCCAGGTAAAACAAAGGTTTAAATGCCTTTTTGTAATTCCTCTGGACAGCTTCATGGGGTAAAAAAGTGACTGAAAGAACAAGGAGTCTTCCATGATTCTGTTTACTCTTTGACATTCACAGAGGTTTTACTGAGCAATAATTTCAGTGTAAAATGGTGGTTTGATCCTACCTTGACTACAAGAAGAGGTCCAATTCTGCTATCACTACAGTTATTTAGGGTTTTCACTTAGGGGAAAAAAGCTGAGGGATTCCACACACAATAAAAGCATCATCAAACCTCTTCTATGGCATCTCATGGCACTAAAATTGATTTTAAAGAGGATACTATTACTGTAGTGAAGCCTTTCCCAAAGAACTTCTACTAACTTCTCTCTTACTATACTCGTACACAAAAAATAAATCATAATATCTAATAAAACAGACCAAACACACTAAATATTTTATGCTGGCAGCCCAAACACTCTACACAATTGGCAGGTTTTACTCTTTCAGTTTATCTTGACCAGGTTAGTGAAACCCAAGAGGGTTAGGAAATCATCTGTTGATACACTCTCATCTCAGGATGTGCTTTAAATATTATTAATTACACCACTGAAGGCTAATAGATCAGCACTTTTCTTTCTTAACTGCAAATAGTCTAAAGGCTCCTACCCAAAGCCAGAATCCTCTCTTTCTAGAGGTATGGCTGGAGGATTACAATACAAACTCTACCACCCCAGTGCAATTAAATATGATTAAATACTCACTCAAAGAACACTATACAACTATTCCCTGCCCAAAACAAACATTTGCCTAGACTAAACTATGTTGCAAGATGCTAAATTAGTATGACTTATTCTCCATGTGGAAAAGAGCTCCCCCTCCTCTCTTCATCTTGGCTCCAAGACTCCTTGGGTCATATTCTATGCCAGGCTCTAAATGGTTGCAATAATAATGATCTCATCAGTGGGGTTGTTAGACTAATTCAGTTCATTTTCAGGCACTGGGAGACAATCACCTCAACACTATAAATACTCTAAAACCTTATGGAAGTGGGGATTTTGGGGAAGAATTATTTAAAGTATTGTTTGGGGTTTATTTAAATGAATTCTGCCTCTTGTTTCAATGCATTTATTGCTGGGAAAAGGAAGTGAATTTTAGAATGAATGCCTTGCAATTAAAAATGTCCATATTTATTCATGCAGTTGGATTGCTTCTGTGTCTTACTGATAATTATGAAGTCAATACATATTTGTATCCCAAAAAAAAATCCAGCCTATCTAAAATGATATGGAAGCTACAGCTACTTAGAGTATGCTCCCAGAAACCACTACCTTTTGTCATCATCTAACAAGTGACAATTAAAGTATCCAAGATGCTCCTATAGTGAAAGGGAATTTAAACAGAAGAAATATTGTGAATTTAGGATGTCATCTCCATGTTTCAAAATGCCAGTTATTATCTACTCTTCTTTGTTCTCTCCTCAGGAAACAAGCCATCAATATAGAGAAAATAAAGTCAACTAACACACAAACTACACACTTGGAAAGTGATACAGAGAAAAAAATAACTCTAATGAATTAATAGCTATCTATGTCTAATGATTAGAGAATTTCCAGGGAAGTATTCCATTCACAAAGTTAAATGAAAACCAAAACCACTAAAAAGCAACCCAAAACATGGTATGGGAATAATCTGTACAAGGAATGCTTCAAATAGCTACAGAGAGAGACTGGCAAGTTGCAGTTGCTACTATTGCCTGAAGATTCTTCATTATTTAGTCACAGAGCTTTGGGTTTGGTAGAAAACTTCCTTGACTTTTACAAGTGACTGATAAAAAAACTTCTGGGAAGACAAAAAGAGATTTTCCTTAAGAGTAATTGAACTAGAAACAATCTTGAACGATCGACAGCATTTGGGGCATTCACAGAAGGGTTTTTTTTTCTGCTTTTCATACTTCTAAATCAATGTACACTAATGTGTTTCTCAAATTGAAGGGTATCAGGAGAGCTTTGCTGGAGTGGTGTGATCCTAAACTGGCATCATTATGGAGCAGAGCCTTTAACAGAGCTGCACATGGAGTGGGGAACCATTCACACATTCCCTCTCAGCTCTTCAACAAGCTTTTTTTCTGGGCAGGGAGCCAGCAAGGGAAGAGAAGCAGGCTGAGCCAACCTGTTGCAAGAGCCTGGAGAAATGACTCCAGGGAAGCTGGAGCTCCCAGCAGCATGGCAGGAAGCTGCTCAGGCAGCACGAGGAGCAGCAAGCAGCAATGTCTATGCTGGCTGCACTGCCAGGCCTTGCAGGGCAATACAGGTTCCCAGCTGCTCAAGCAAGGCAAAGCAACTCTGCAGAGCTTGCAGACTCCTCGAGGAGTTCAGAATATAAACCCCAGTTCATCCATTCCACACACAGCAGCATTTGTTGGCATCACAAGTGCCTTGTACTCGGCCTCAGCTGCAGTTCTGTGTTCAGTTCTGGGCCCCTCAGGATAGGGAGATGCTGGAGTGTGTCCAGAGCAGAGCTACCAAGCTTGTGAGGGGTTTAGAGGACAAGCCATGTGAGGAGAGGCTGAGGGAGCTGGGCATGGTTAGTTTGGAGAAGAGGAGGCTGAGGGGAGACCTCCTTGCCCTCTACAACTCCCTGAAAGGAGCTTGTAGAGAGGTGGGGGTTGGCCTCTTCTCCTTAGGAACTAACGACAGAAGCAGAGGGAATGGTTTGAAGCTGAGACAGGATGGGGTTAGATTGGATATTAGGAAGAAATTCTGTACAGAAAGACTGGTGAGGCACTGGAAGAGCCTTCCCAGGGAGGTGCTTGAGTCTCCATCCCTGGAGGTGTTTAAGAGATGTGGTGGTCCAGGAGATGCTCTAGTGTGAGCATGGCTTGGGTGGTGTGGTTTGGTTGGTTTTGTTTTTTGTTTGTTTTTTGGTTGGACTCAATGATCTGAGAGGTCATTTCCAGCCATGAATGTTCTGTGATTCTGTGATCATTAAAGTTGGAAAAGACCTCTAAGCTCATCAAGTCCAACAACCATCAACCTCTCCCATGGCCCCAAGCACCACAGCTCCATGTTTTCTGAGCTCTTCCCGGGATGGTGACTCTACTACTGCCCTGGGCCAATGCCTAACAACTCCTGCAGGGAAGAAATTTCACCTAATATCCAATCTGAACCTCTCCTGGTGCAACTTGAAGTCATTTTTCTCTAATCCTATCATTTATTACCTGGGGGAAGAGACCAAGCCCCACCTGGCTACAAGCTCCTTTCAGGTAGTAGCAGGGAGTGAGAAGGTCTCTCCTGAGCCTCCTCTTCTCCAAACCATTCCCTGGCAGTCAGAGCAATGGAGTGACAGGCACACTGCTGCACAGTCATAAGGCTAACACTAAAATGCCTCCTGAACACTATTTTCAAGATAAAGAGGTGATCTCTGCATCAGCTTTGCTTTTTCCTCTCAGTTAGATACAAGATGAAGCCATCACAGGATAAATTCCTTTCGAAGGCTGCACCAGCAAGGCTAGCTGTAATATTCCAAGTACCTAAAAATTACAACTATCTCCTTTATTAGTAAGAGTTAACACCTCAAGGTGACTGATATTAACCTTACATTATCATCCTAAGTAGTGCCACTTTCTTTACAGAAGCAGTTTTTACTACTGAGTAAAAATCAACTTGAAGTCAAATCTATTCTTGAAGGACTTGAAGTCAAATGGCACACGATCCAAAACATGAGGAAAAAAAGGTTGTCAAAGACAGGGCACAAGGCTTTGGAGCAGACATATCTATATAAATATACAGAGAGATATATATATTTAAGTATATAAACTTCCCAGCAAGTTTGTTCTACAGACACTTGCTCTGTAAATCAGTGACACATGTCCAGCCTTTCTCCTTTATTGCTCTCTTTATCCCTCTACACTGAAACTCCTGTTTTCTATACCAAGAAAACTTGAACACAGCTATTTCTCCTTTCCCTCATCCATTCCACCTTACCTAAAAATAACTCCTTGCCTTCTCTCCATCTCCTGGGGTTATCCTTGCCTTTAGAGTGGGTATCACTGATGCAAATTTCTGCCCCTTGGAGAATAACTGCCTAGTCCTCCTTACAGACTTCCAAGGGAAAATGGGACTTCTGATTTTCCAGCAGCTATCTTCCAAATTTAATTCACCCCAAGCCTCAATGTTTGCTTATATGTAGGCCACACATTTCCTCCAGAATTATCCTCCAGAGGAGAAAAAGACTGTTTATAACTTTCTCTCCTCTTACACTAGATATTAGGCATTTGCATCTTTCTGAATCAATGCTTCCTAGCATGGACAAAATCCTCCTCACTTCCTGGGCTTAGCAGCATTAGAGAAACAGAAAGAAGTAACACAAAGCTTTTAGAAAGACACTTTTAGACCAGTTAGATTTGTTTCTATTTTTGCTGAACGCAAGGCAAACAAAACTCCTAAGTTACATCCATAACATTCTGGTTTTTGCTGCTTGAAAACTGGATTTGTTCCCTGGCATCACCCATGCACATCAGTGAGTGTTAAGGCAGAGGACATCATTGAAAAGCAGAGTGAGTATTGCTTCTTCTCCCCCCCCTCCCCTTCCCAATTTCTTCTCCCTCATCAGTGCCTTCTGTATGTTGAAAAAAGTAACTAAAAGCTACAATATTAATGATATGTTTGCTTATTTATTAGGTGCAATGAATTTTAAATTCAGATCCAGAGGGAGATGACCAAAGTGGGAGAGAGGAAAGCAAGGAAAGTAGTTTAAAAGAGATGATGAATATCTTTTCATGCTCAATTTTGGCACTTTGCATGTCTTGGAGAAAGAAATGTTTCTTCTGCAACTCTGCATGAATGCAATAAACATCAAGTAATTCAACTTAAAAGTACACTCACTTCCCCCCAAAATTTTATCCCATGATTACACTTCAGTGAAGTGCTCATGCTAAATAAACAAAGCTTACCTGAACAACTCAACCCTCCCTACAGCATGATATTTATCCAACAGGCTTGGTACACACTGAGCTTAACCCTTTGATTGCAGCTGTCATCATCTGCAGGCACCATGCCTTAGTTCTGATGTTAAGACAACAAATGTGACAGGAAGGGACAAACCCAGCTCACTGCAGCTGGAATCAGCTAGGGGACTGAAGTGAATTACAGATTCATTCTAATCAAGATATGAGTTCAAAATCTGACTTTATGAAAGCAAACTGCTCCTTTAGAGCCCTGGCAGGGAATAGAGAAGGAGTTAGGCTTCTCAGAGCTGAGAGCAAACAAATAACATTACAGCTAGCTGTCCCAAGCACTAAACAGCTGTCTGTGCATCATGGACACATTAGTCTAAGCACAGAGATTGGGAAGGGAGGTAACTGCAGCCCTGTCCATGAACAGCAAAGGGACAGCATTCAGTGCTCTGCACAGCTCTTGAGGAACCAGAAAGCTCTTTCAGGACTGTGAGTGTAACAAGAAGAATCAAGCTGCCAGTTCTGATCCTCAGGCTTCTTCAGTGCTCATCATGACAGTGACTTTTTGCCACAGGAGATTGAGCCACAGGTTCTAAGTGAATCATTCTGGCTGGAAAAGCTCCCTGAGCTCATCCAGTCCAACATCCAGCCAGCACTTGCCATGCTCACCACTAAGCCATGGCTTAGCACCACAGCTCCATGGGACTGAACCCCTCTCCAGGGATGTGATTCCACCTCCTCCTTGGGCAGCCTGGGCCAGCGCTGAGATCCCTCTGGGGGAAGAAATTCCTCCTAATATCCAATCTGAACCTCTCCTGGTGCAACTTGAAGCCATTTCCTCTTGTCCTAACACTTATTACTTGGCAGAAGAGACCAAGCTCTGCCTTACTGCCACCTCCTTGCAAGGAAGTTGTGGAGAGCAAGAAGGTCTCCCCTGAGCCTCCTCTTCTCCAGCCTAACCAAGCCCAGCTCCCTCAGCTGCTCCTCAGCACATTTGTTCTCCAGACCCTTCCCCAGCTTCCTTGCCCTTCTCTGGACACACTCCAGCACCTCAGTGTCCTTCTGGGAGTGAGGGGCCCAAAGCTGGACACTGGATTGCAGGTGCACTGAGCAGAGAAGGACAAGCAGACCAACACTCTCCCTGTCATGCCCACATGGAAATGTGGGTGACAGGGAGTGAAACCCATGGGTGACCACAATCAGAGCTCCTCCAGAGCACCAAAATGTTCTGAACCAACAACACTACTCCAGAAATCTTCACCCTCCTACTGCAGGATGTTCTCCAGGAGGGAAGTAAATGGCATTATCTCATCCTGTGCAGCTCCACATCCTCCCCAACCCTCCTCTGCTCTTTTGCACTGTGTCATTAATCAATGTATGCCCTGATTGGCTCCATTCAGTGGGTGCATCAGAGTAATGAATGGCATATAGAAACATCTTTCCCATGCATTTATTCGGGCATCTATACATGAAAGTAAAATCACTCCTGCAATTGGTACTCAAGCTTGTCAGAGGGGATGTTTTTCTCCTTCTGTTTTACATAAGACATGCTAATGGTTATGCCATCTGCAGTCTGAAACCCAGACAAAATGTAAATCAGAAAGTAATAGTAGATCAAGACAAGGCTCTGTCTGAAAGTGTGATTTCTGCAGGTATTCTCTTAACTCAGAATCTAAATATAAACCTCCTCTCCCTCAAAATATCAGGATAACTACTACACACGGGGAACTTTTGCATTAAAAACTGAACCAAAACCATTTCCCAACACAACTTGCCTCGTGTACAATAGATCAGACAGCTAGCAGTACAGTGGGAAAGGCTTTTCATCTGAAGGATGCAAAAGACACTCAAATTCTTCTAGGAAAATCCCAGTGGTTCCCTACATCCATCCTCTCTGGAAAGCACAGCAGAACTTACCCAACACCCTGCCAAGCTGAGGACACAAACTGCAAGGCATCTTCAATAGGCTTAGGAGGTGCTGGAGGTCACTAAAACACTTGATGCATGATGGAGTAACACAGACAAGAGATGTAACACCACCACATGCTACTTTCCCCCTTCAAATACAAAAAGATGGGCACTTAGATTGTAATTAATACCATTTTAAATTAATGGTATTAAATTCAAACCAATTTTTTCCCCTTCTTTGGCATGTGGAAGGAGAGAACTGTTTCTATGACAATAAGGAGCACAAGAGATGCCATGCCAAGGCTTACCTGGCACCCACAATGTGTCAGCTCATTTTATTAGTTTGATTAGCATTTGACTAGATTTATAAATCAGTTCTAACATGTCTCCACTTGCCAGATTAGTAAATTCCTCTGAAATTAGAGGAAATCAGGAATACAGTGAAATGAAAGGATTTTTAAACATTAGAAGTCTGTTTCCTTAAGCACAAGTATTTTTGTCTTATAAACCCCAAACTGCTCATGCACATCTAGCAGTTCCTACTGCTAGGAGATTCTGGCTAAAGTTCCCATGAAATCTGGCATAATAAAATAAGAATACTGTACCATTTTATGACCCATATTACAGTATTTGGTCAAATAGGCATCATGATGCTGAAAGTGTGACTTTCCACTCCATAATGAACAAGGAACAGAAAAGCTCCAAGGACTCATTCCCAATGCCTTTATGACATCCTTTTCACTACAGAAGGAAACCAAAACAGAGTTTGTGCTCACACCTGAATGGACACAGAATTTGATGCACAGACCCAAGTTTGGGAATAAATTCCATTTTCCTCTCCTTTCAAAACCAAACAAATGAAGTATCCAAGGCTAATAAGAGGCATACTGATTATGGAAGGAAATGTTGGAAACCTGAGCAATAATCTTAGCTTTAGGGAGGATGTAACAAGTCTGAAAAGAAAATGATTTGCTTTCTTTGCTTCTTCCTTCCTGTGACTCAGGAGGCACTGACTCTTCCTGGCAAACACAGGAGAGAGCCCAGCTCTACAATAAACCATCCCATGGCATTCCAAAGGCATCAGGCCAGGGTTAGTGCTGTGGGAGCAGGAAAGCACAAGACTCCCTCTCCTCATCCTCTGGGTTATGACTGACTTTGTCTCCCAGCTTGGTTCCTCTCTCCTTTCACTGATGCTCACCACAAACAAAAAAGTGGAGATGGTCCCAGGACTCCTGCACCCCTAGACTGGTTTTTTGGGTTTGTTTTGCCTTGATTTCCTCTACTTGTAGTCATTTTCCTAAGCTCTTGTTTTGGTTGTGAGCAAATCAACACAAGTCTAACAGCAGGTTCGAGGAGAGCTGATGTGGGAGATGCAACTCTTTGCTGTGTCCAACATTGCTCCATGAAGTTTCACAAAGGAAAAGAGACACTGTGAATGACATATAAAAACTGCACAAGTGATCAGATTTCACAACATCTCACTGGTGGAGTCAAAGATAAATTCTGGTGCCTGGGGTCCTCCATTATGCATGACAAAAAAACTACAAATGAGATAAAAATGTCCTATTCCATCAGAAAACTGGGGAAGTCTCAAGAGGATAAAGGCTCACCCAGAAAAATAGATGTGAGGAAGAGAATGGGTAAGAGTTACACTTCTTTATTTCCTGAATAAAACAGAATTGTCTCTCCTGTGCATCTTTTGTCTGCAGCAGACTGTAATTCAGCAGTTAAACACTTGGTCTAGATACAAGGACAGAACCAGTGTTGTCAGCAGAATGGAACTCTGAAATAGCAATCAATGAGCTAAAACCTCCAAACAAAAACCAGAGAAAAAGCTTTCAGCAATCAAATGCTAGATACAGCTCTACTAGAAATGCATTTAAAAGAATTACTCAGTAGCAGAAGTCCTGCTCACCCTTGCACACTCTGAAGCCCAACAGCATCCCAGGGTGAAACTCTCTGACATCTGGCTTTCCACAGTTTAATGTTGGTGTGTTGGTAGATCCTGAACACTTCTCTCTCACTTAAGAGTACCAATGACTTATTGAGCTATTTTTTTGGTCTGGATACTGTTTTACTCTTCGTTTTAACAGAGCTATTTTTACCATTTAATCCACCCATGTATAAAAATCACAGACCAGCTCTGCACCACAGCTAC
This sequence comes from Bucco capensis, assembly GCA_013396975.1. Lineage (NCBI taxonomy): Eukaryota > Metazoa > Chordata > Aves > Piciformes > Bucconidae > Bucco > Bucco capensis. Next base: position 109,963 of record VWZO01009766.1, read on the forward strand.
TGAACTCAAGCCTTTTCAACATCTATAGCCACAGGAGGCTTTTGTGACTTACAGGGAGTTTGCCCTGTGAATAAAGCACCAGGATGCAAGCCTGTCACCTGCTGTATGTCAATCTGCACACACACACACACAGCTTTAGAGCAGAGGCATCCACACACATCCTTCTTGTGGGAGCAACCACGAGAGCCAAACCCCAAACGCAAGGACACTTCACTAACCTGCAGTGGTCTCTGTTTGTCAGTGCCCTTAGGAGACTTCAGCCCACTTGTCTGTTGCTGTAAAAGCAGTTGCCTTGCTGCCTGCAGTGCCTAAAAGTTAACAAAAATGAGAATAAAGTCAATCATTTCCACCAGTTCCTAGAAAGAGATGAGTTACTCATTGCTAATGCTGGGTAAAAGTCCACTTGAACATCTCCTCCTATTCCATTTGTATTTGCTAGATGTCAGGCTTCAGTTTGTGTCTTATTTAAAACCTTTAAAAAAAAATAAGAAGAAGAATCTGACAGTAGATATATAGAACTCCACTAGAATTTATGGATGTACACGAAATCCTGCAGGAAATAAAGTTAATTTGTTTGAAGTGCTTGAAGAGGAAAAATCATAAACTGCATCAATAGCCTCATTTCCACAAGGAACTTGTCTTTGAGTGTTCAACTAAAATGCCCACTCCCTTGCAAATTATCATTTAATTTGCATTTTCATATTACAATTTTGAAGCAAAAGCAAGTAGACTTCAAGTGTTACCGGAAGCTGTAATTAAATTTGACAAATCAACATCAGATTATCTTGAAAGCGAATTAATAAGGATATTCATTGAAGATTAAAACCACTTTTTGTACTTACAATTCAAGGAGAAACCTCTCCTTTGACAAAAAAAAAAGGGGGGGGGGAGAAGAAGAAAAAAAAAAAAGTGCAGTTTTAATGCCAAAGACAACTGAGTGCTTTTCATTTGCATGCTTAGGAAAATCAGAGAACAAAGACATTACCACGCAAGCAACCAGATCAGGCTCAGGGCTGACAGCATCCCAAGCAAACTAGAAATGTTTTCATTTCTTCTGTGTTTTCCTTCCAACTCAGCACAATAGAGTTAAACACATGAAATGTAAACAAACATTCCTCTTACCCCCAAGAAGGGGAATCTACTTTATTTTTTTCCCCCATGAATTCACTTTGAAAATGTCAAGTGTTATCAATCGATGTTTATTAAGAAATGAAACGATTCAAAGCATTTCCACTGAAACCACCTGGAAAACTGTAATTTTTTTTTCCCCTTGAAAAATACAAAGTTTAATCCACAGTATTTGGAGCTTTAAAACACATCCCATATTATCTGTATTATTAAACCCCACTCTAGCTGGAACACACTGCCACTTGCTCAAGATAATCCAGATCCTCAACTGATAAAGAAAGGTCCAATTCTGATTAGCCTGAAATGAGCTGGGTTGTTGTGTTTTTTTAAAGATAGTTTCCAGTATCCATGACAACAGTTGCTTTGACAAGATGTGCATATGGCATTACACTGCCAGCTGGTGTGAACAATGTTTGAACTAGTGCATTGAGATGCTGAGCAAACAGAAAAGTTGCCACGTCTTAACCCTGAGGGAAGGCAGCCATCCCCTGATCAATTATGAAAAGACAGAGAAAGGGCTGCTACAGTCTGGCTCCAAGCAAGTTTTTTCTGAGGAAGCAGGCAGGCAGACACAGCAAAACCAAAGTAAACAAACTGAATGCACCAGCACCATCTCCTAACAACACTGATTCCTCTCCCCTCCCCTGGAGAAGGCTCCAGCACCAAGTTTGCAGAGCAGACTTTTAACATTTGGAGCCATTCCCAACACAATCCCTGTTATTGTTTCATCAAATTCTCCAGTAATTACAGGTCAGCTTTAGACAGAGCTGTGCATTCCTCTGAACCTAAGCAACAAGGAGCCCAGGACTAGCTCAAAGCTAAACACAAGTTAACATATTTCAAAGCGCACTTGAACTATTTTGTTACCAAGGAGCTGCTGGATGCTCTGTTTCCTATGTGAATGGCATAATCTCTCCTGCACTCCCAGTTCTCCAGCAGATCCTGCTCTGTCTGAGATCAGGGATAAATCTAACTGTTGATTTCAGGGGCCACCAGGATTTGGTCCCAACATCCTACAGTGGTTTAAGCACAAAACATGGATTAAATGCATGAACAGAAGGATCTATAGTGAATTTATAATCCTTTCCCAAACTTCAGAGCTCTTTCTGAAAGGCAAATCTGCATGGAAGTGAAAGAACTACTGCATGGGAGACTTCCCAGGAATATCAACCTCACTGCTCAGGGTGATAGTGCTACAAGAACCAGGGGAGAGAGCTGGAGTTAGAGAACACTGGCAAACCCAGAGAGATAATTATGGTTTATTTCTGACAGTCACCAAAAATCCATCAGATAGCCTTTATCTTGAAAGGAATTCATCATCCTCTCGGGCTGCTGTATACCTGCAAAGAACTGCAATAGTGGGCAAGTTGTGTTCTCATCTTCCTCAGCAGCAAAGCCATCTCACCCCAACACAAGAAACCAAGCACCTGCTCAAGTTCCTCCTTGACAGCACTTGACATTTTGGGAGGTTTTTAGCATGCTGCAGCTCAGAGTGAAGGCAGAGAGAATCATTCCAAGCTGTGGCTAGCAGACTCCTCTGGAAGCAGGCTAGGCAAGCATGACTTCCCCTGCTAACGACAGCAAGAGTCACACTTGAGGAAAAAAGCAAGGCAGCAGCACAACAGGATCTCTTTGCATAAAAGGCTCTGCTGCTTAAACTATTCTGAGTCAGATGTGCTGGTTGGGATGTCTGTAAAGGAGGAAAGGCTTAGCTTTTAATACACGATGCCTTATAAGTGAGGACTACCTCAATACTTCAATGATCTGATTGTGGCAGTTTAGATTACTGTAAACACAGGAGATAGAAGAAGAACAGAAAACAATTTCCAGAGATCAGAGATGATTTAAAACTCATAAGGAGAAATCACTCTCAGCCTTTGTTCTTACAGCAGTTGTCATATGGTGGGTTTTTTTCCTCCTAGCACACTGCTTAGCTTTAGATTTTGCTCCTCAGTAAACAACCTCCCAGAAACACACTGTTAATTTCAAGGGATTATTACTGACATTATTCCTAAATGAAGATTACAAGCCTATCAAACATTAGCTTCTCCCCATTCATTTGCTGCTATTAAACAGCCTTGCAAAACAAACAACAGACAACGTGAAGGTGTCTCCCCAAATTCAGAGTTTATCCTGTACACTACAAATAAACACCCATGCCATGTATCATTTAAAGAGTTCTGTGAACTATTGTACTCACTTGTGGTCTAAAAACAGTTCAGTGAGGACTAACAGACACTTATAACTCTGGCAGACCAAAACCTTGTTGAGTCTTACCTCAACAGCAGCACTGAAGGGATGCAAAGGCAGTCAAAATAATATCTAATTTCCAATAACTTTTGTTTCAAATTTAGAAGGCACTTTCCCCCTTAATTAAGTTATCTAAATTAACAAAACTATATAAAAAAACCCACCTCAATGCAGATAAAAGCAATAAAAAGAACTGAGGATTAGCAATCATTTTCCTAATGTACATGAAAATCATGACACTGCTTTAAGTAATGCCTGAACAAGCAGGAAACTTGGGCATATGGTTTCCAGAACTCACAGTGCCTTCTAGTAAAATATTTATTGGGAACACTACTTCTTAATATTTACTGTGCAGCTTTGGCAAGGCAGAACAAAAATGAAATTAATTGCATATAAGCCACCCTATTAAAGATGATAAATGGCAGGAGATTTTGCAATGTGGTGGTGATAACGCTATGAGATGTAACTCGCTCTGACTCCCTTCTATTTCAGCATGCCTTCAAATAATTTTAAGGTGGTTATTTTAATAACTTTATATTCCCAACTCTTACATTTAAGCACGCCTTACAATGATTTTCAAGGTTGTTATCATCTTAATAACTTTATACTCCAAACTCTTGTATTCGCGCATGCCTTAAAATAATGTTAAGGTTGTGTCGTTTCAATAAAAAGAGGGAAAACTTATTACTTTGGGTTTATTAAAAAAAAAAAAAAGGGTAAATCTCTGTGTGTTTTTTAGGAAACAGATGTCAGTCAGAGGTCTCCTTTCAAGGCAGGAATGTTTAAGCCAGCAGCCTGTTGCACTCGAGCCGTTCCAATGAGCAACGGCATTGCCGCCCATTAATATCGCCCATGTATAAACAGCTCAGCGTGACACATTCTTGAGAGCTGAAGGCTACAGGATCTCTCTGAAACATAAATAACAAAGCACTCAGAAGCATATTTGATGCTGATATTCATCTCTGAGAAAAACACTGCTGCCTGGCCTTCTGGTGGGGGTGGGGGAGAAGAGATGCAGCCCAAATGGATCTCCTGTAATTGGTTGCAGATAGTGAGGGCAAGAGAAATATGAGACAAGAAACTATTCTGTGGAACAGGCGAAACAAGAATGTTTGTACAGGCACTCCCTAGTTATGCTGACAAGAGGTGGAGACTCTGCAGATAAGCAGAAGGAGGAAAAAAAAAAAAAACCCTTGCCAGAAGACAACCAGATTCTTTCCTTTTCCCTGTCTTACTTTGTTTCCAAGGAGTGTGTATTTGAAACGTTCCTGCTGCACCTAAATGAAGTTTCTGAACACAAAAGAAGTTTCCAGATGGCTGAAGAGATCAGAGAGTCATCCTGCTGGTGGCAGGATGCAACTGAAATGTATCAACATGCTAAGCTGCTGATGCTCTGCATCACCTTGCATGGTGGTAGTGAGGTGAGGCTTGGTCTCTTCTCCCAGGTAATAAGTGATGGGACAAGAGGAAATGGCTTCAAGTTGCACCACAGGAGGTTCAGATTGGGTATTAGGAAGAATTTCTTCCCCCAGAGGGTTCTCAGGCTGCCCAGGGAGGAGGAGGAGGAGGAATCAGCATCCCTGGAAGTGTCCAAAGCCATGGAGCTGTGGTGCTGGGGTCTATGGTTAGTGGTGAGCATGGCAGTGTTGGGTGGGTGTTGGACTGGATGAGCTCAGAGGGCTTTTCCAGCCATTCTATGATAATAACAAGATAATCAAATGATTACATGGCTGCATTTAGTCAGTAAACCAGGAGAACCTCTGCCCTTTTCCCCCCTGCTATAGGCCCATTCTCCAGCTGGCTCTGAAGCAGCAGCCCAGAACTCCTCCAAGTTGTATGAGATCCTCAGAAGATGGTGAGAGAAAGACAATGCTGTTCAACACCCTGAGAGCAGTGCAGTGCTACTGCCAAACCTTGGTCTCTCACTGCTCTTCCCTAGCAAGGTCTCCAGTGAATATCAGAGCCAAGCAGCACAGCAGCTCAGCATCTTTCCAAATGGAATAAGCAAAGCATTTAGCACTATTCCAACAATCCTGAATTTAAGATGATCCAACTCCTTTCCAGCAGCAGTCTCTCCAGGAGACTTGACAGGAAAAGCCAACTCCCATTTTCCTTAGTGAACAACCCTCTAATTTACACAAAGATAAAACCCTGTTGGCTGAGGACCAATGTGCCACACTGGAGAGCCCAGCAAGTCAAGGAAAACCATCATATGCCTGAGGGGCTTGTCCAAATGCCTCTGGAATTCTGTCAGGCTTGGTGCCATGACTCCTTCCCTAGGGAGCCTGTTCCAGTGCTCCACCAGCCTCTGGGGGAAGAACCTGCTCCTAATATCCATCCTATGCTTGAAAACAGCTCCTGTGTTGATGCTACAGCAATCTGTGCAAATGAATGCCTGGTTCCTGGATCCTCAGGCTCCTCAACTTCTCCAAGGCTGGGGAAACTGCATTTGTCAGGAAAGCAACTCTCCATGCCTGAGGAATTCCAAGATAAAGAGGCAGAGCATGTTGAGGCTTAGGTGACATCTCTCTATGTCCCAGTTTAGCTTAAATACTGCTATTTCTCCTGTATCACCTCCTAGACACTAAGAACTTCACTGGATCTGGCCCTCATTTCCTTGGACTTTGGTGTGTTGTGGTGGTTTGATTTATTTCCTTTTTGCTGTTGTTTTTTGAAGGGTTGTGGGTTTTTGGGGGAGGTTTGTTTCCTTAGGATGACACTGCCAGTTGCAGCACATGGAAGCTCTGATTTGGATTCAGATTGATTGCCTTCCTGCCCCACAACCACCACTAGAAGAAGAGCTCCTCCATCTACCTGAGCTTTCTGTTCTGCCCTGATGCTAGCCAGGATTAATTGGCAACTGAAGAGAAAAAGTAACAGTAATAAACTGATGAATGCAACATGAAGTCTCATAATGCTGTTTAATAAAAGGAAATTAATCAGGTAATTGTCATAAACCTATTTTCAAACAGCAATCTATCAGAGAGAAATTATGCATCTGTAGTTATTGACCTTTCATTTTACCATGACTGATTTGTAATTAGACTAGTTTTGTGAAAAATAATAGTTAATTACCAGATTTTTTTCACTCTAATTGTTTTGGCAGGGTTTTTTTGTTTAGTGCCTTCCTTTTCCCCCATGTGAAGGATGCTCAATAAATACAGAGCACTAATAACTCTGCAGCTAACATATTTCATCTCATAAAGCACATTTAGCTTCTCTCTCTAGAACCCAATTTAATGGATACTAAACACTGCTTCAAAACAACTCCTTCATTTTTCCTGCCCATTATTTGGCTGACCAACAACTAGGAACAAAACACCCCTAACAGTGGCATGAGCCTAACAACCCTATCAAGTACCACAAGCTCACAAATGTCCTGCCACTGCTATTTTATTCTATGTAGCATTACCTTTAGTAAACTGGGATATAATAGCTAAGTGGAAGAGGTGATCTCCTAATTCACATGCAGATGCCATCAGGCATCTTAGCACATCAGTAAAAGCTATTTAACTGTGCAAGGAAAAGAACAATCCATGCAGTTATCCCATAGGCAAGCTCAGAAATAGGAAAGATCCCTGAAATTATTGTATTTTTTATATAATATTATGTATCTCTGGCACAAATTTGATTTGAAAGGAGTTGGTTGAAAGAAAAGACCTTTCAGATGTGTCCACTGGAGACATTCACTTACTGGCTGGGCAATAACCTCACATTTAATAGATACATCTCTTAAAGACATAAACCAACACTGTCATGTTATTATGGTTAGGATACAAGCAAACTAAGGCATAGAAATACAAGTGGCATATACAAAACTGGTCTTTTTCCCCCTTTATCCAACTTTCTAAAGCCTCAGCTAGCAAACTGCACCCAGCTTGGGGCAGAATGATTTAAAGAGGTGAAGCATCTATCTGACCAGTGACTAGATGAGAAAATCCAACCTGGGATAGAAGTCTCACCATCAAAATGCAACAGCATTCTTCAGTAAGTTCCTGCACAGAATGGATTTATTGTATTCCATGGGTAGGACAAGCAAGAATGGCCTTAGACTGAATGCAGGCAGGTTTAATCCCATTTAAGAAGACATTTTCCAATGGTAGGGATAGTGGAGGAGTGCAATGAATTGTGCACAGGCTGCAACATCCTTGTCACTAGCCCTGGTTAGGAAATCTCTTGAGGAAGAGCTAAGATCTGGGACACAGAAGACCTTTCCAAGCATCTTCCAAGGTCTGTTTTACTGGCTTGTGTTATTCCTGAGAAAGCATGCCAAGTTTGGATTACTGTGCTATCTAACACCTTGCTACATTTCAAATAACACCATCTTCTCATAAACTGAGGAGCAGGAAGGTTCAGCAGAGTTTGTTTCTCTGGAGCACTCAGAGTTCCACATAACAGCCTCACTCCTTGGAATTTTCCAACCTTCCACAACCACTTTGGTGTTTATGAGACTTATCCTAGCAATTTGGGAGAGAAATAGTTTATAGAGAAGAGGAGATGGCTTTGAATTAAGTGCTCTGTGGCCTAACTGCAGTCAGAAGCACCTGGGCAGGATTCTTCTTGTGTCCTCACCACCAAATATGGGCAAACAGTAGCAGAAAAGAGGAATTTCTTGGTATTCTAATTCTTACTCTAAACAACAGAAATTTGGCTGAAGTGGAGAGAAAAACAACAACAAACAAGGGTCTGAAGCACAGCTTGATCAACTTCAGTCACACATCTCCTCCTCCCCCCTCCAAAAAAATGCAAATGGACTCATTATTCTCATTTATTGTGAGTTTCAACCTAAAGCTACAAGAACAACACTGAGGAAGTGTCTTTGACAAGCTGATTTCCATCATGTTTTAATGAAATAATTTGATCAAAAAGTCACTACACAGTCTAAGCCACTTAAAAATAAGTCTTTCTTGCTAAAGCTAAATCAGCTCAACTGAAATCCTACTGAGGCTATTATTTTTGACTCTTTCTTCTGAGTAATTTTGGAATGCTTTTTAAATCTTCAGTCAGAGCTCCAGGTACACATTTAATGCAAGAATCATGAAGGGAAGAAACAATAAACATGAATGTAAATAGGTGGTACAGTAAATGCCATTTGATTTGTGTATTTTCCAAGGTTTTTTTGCTACCTTTTGGAGTTTAGTCCTGTGTAGGATTTAAAAGTCACATTAAAAACACTGATGTGAGATCCAGAAGTGAATTCTGCCAATAAGCAGCCCATTTTCTAGACACTAGACTTAGCAGTGGTGCCATCTGGCAATAGTTAGGAGTGTGCTGGAAAACACAAGGTCTGATCAAAACTCCTTGGAGGAATTCTGAAGGCTTCCAGTCTGCTCCTGAGTGTGGACTGTGAGGCTCTCAAGGAATTTCATGATCACAAATTTGTATGTATAGATGTGCAAAGTAACACATGCATTCACCCACATCAAATACCTTCTTTTCTCCAAGGAAATGCTTATATTCCATGGAAGAGCCAATAAAAGCAGCTTGAGGTCTCCTCTGGTCTGAATCACTACAATTGCAGCTTTCCCTCTCAGGATGCTTCTCAGTTGAACTCTTCTGGTGCATCCTGGGATGACCTAGCAGGTATGATCCAACAAGCTCCTGAAGGATCCCAACCTTCAGTTGTATGTCTGTGTAGACAGATCTACCCAGAAAGAATTCTCCACTTTGGGGACTTTTAAAGAGGGAAGATTATAAAAGGAGTGAAATGACAAAGAGCTTTAATTTGAAGCTAAAATACAAGTTGAAGGCAGCCAGGCACATGTCCTCAGGCTCCTCAGCCTAGTTCCAACCCTTCTGAGGAGATCTGCTAGGCACTGTATTCTTTATGATTAGAAACATGCAGGGATGAAAAAGAAAAGACCTGAAGCAAGTAAAAAATGTTTTGCAGAAGAGGAAGAGAGAGACATTTTGCAATTCCCAGGGCATTTAGGTGCTGGAGAAATGATTGCAACTGTCTGAGGAATTCCCAAGTAGTATACAGGAGGCAGTGCAACAGGTTAGGCCTTTGAATTAAAAGGCAGATGTTCCAATCACACTTCATCAACTTCAGCCAGGAAAAAAAAACATGATCCTTATTATATTGCCTTGGCATCTACAGTAATCTGCCTAAAGAGCAAGCTAATCAGGGAATTATCATAATAAATATCATTATCATCTTTAGATGCACTGGACAAAGCAGACACACTCAGTTAGGGTGATGCCAAGCCTTTGTCACATCAGTTTTAAGTCTCTTCTGGCATCACATTGTAAAACTACTGCAGTTCCAAGGTTCTGGTGACAATATCACTTGGAGCAATTCTCTCAGGTTTCACCTACCCTGATAAACTGAAGAGAGCCTGAGAAATGTCATTTATGTGCAGGAGCAAGCCCTCAGCACAGCTCTTGGCACTCTCTTTGACCTGTGCTGCTCTGCACTCTCCCAAGCAATGCCAAGGAGTAACCTCCCTAGGGAATTGGATGCAGTCAGCCAAATTTGGGGGGGCTAAAATGCTTATTAGCTCAGGTGTGTCTCACCCTGTGTCTTCTGTGTACTAGCACAGACCATGCCTCTGTGCTCCAAACAGCTTAGGCACAGTTTGGTTTAGAGCCTCTCCCAGCCACCATAGCCAGGATGTGATTTTGGGATGGCTTGGGAGAGCTTCAAAGGATCCTGATTTCACAGTTCAACAGCTTGAAGAAACAAAGTGTTGTCAGAAACAACAGCAACAAACTTTTGTTGAGGTGAAGTGTGTGTTGGGGAAAAGAAGATTCCTTTCCTTCTGAACTGCAGCAACATCCTAGGATGTCTGCTGAGCAGTTCATATGGACACCTTGTGCATCTGGGCTGAGTTTTACCTCTCTCAAAGTCACCATGCTCACAACACTCACTTTTAGGAAAAGTTTTAGCTTTGTTTTATTAAAGCAGCAGGGGAAAAAAAAAAAAACCCAAACAGATTTGACTGCAAAGCATCTGCTTCCAGAGTTCCCATTAATCAAACCTACACACAGGGACAAGTGTGCAGAGCAAAAAGGCTCAAATTCAAGCACTAGCAACTCTAATTTATATTTCTTTATTAAGGATACTGTGAGAATAGAAAGGCCTAGGAATTTCTTGAAAAATAATTTCACCATCCCTGCTATTTATATTTCTGTGGGAGGATTCTGGCTACAAACAGCTGGATTCTTTCTTCCTTGCTCTAAAGACAGAGAGAGCAGAGGTGAAGCACAGAAAGGCTGCATGGGCTAGCACTGCCACTTAGAGACATTCCCAGAGGGAATCACAACTGAGCAACACCAAAATAAAGACAATGCAAGCAATGCTGAAGAGAGATTAAACATCTTCCTGAGCAGGAGGCATGAAAAATGACTTGTGTAGCAAGCCCTAACAATCCCTGAGAATACATATTCCACTGACTGGAGATGATTATGCTGCTCAGGAAAATAAATTCATTTTCCTTAAGCTGACTTCCTTAATCTTCAAGGCAAGTGTTTCTTTGATTAGTCTGACACAGCTGAAGTAGTATAGATACTCTCTCTAGTAGAACAAGCACTGGCAGACTCCACAAGTCCATAGGGAGCACTTTCACTGACCTAACAGGCACCATTCCTTGGGATTGGGACACATGGAATGCACTTCCAAGCTTTTCCATCATCTTGCCAGACAAGATAGATCATCAGCACCACTGAGGTTTGTTTACCTTGTGCATTAATACTATTCCTAAGCTCCAATTCAATACAAACCCCAAAGAATAATGGCTGCAGGAATTTTCACCTCTACCTCTAAATATCACTGTGGGAAGAAGCAATTCCTGACATTTTGCCAAGTGCAAGTGGTACCAACATCAGCTTTTGCTTTCCAGAATGTTAAGGCTTTTCAGACCAAGTTTTCTTAGCATTTCTGCAGTTTTGAGAGTCCAAAGTCTGTGCTGGAGTTATTTAGCTCTGTTCTTACCCGTATTTTTTTAGGTTCTGCAAATACACTAAGCCACATGATTTCTGGCACAGCAGAGTTCAGGTTTGGTTTGGTTTTCCTAGGTGTTACAAGAAGACAAACTAGACACAGCTAAAGCTTCAACAGCAGAGCTTGAGAGAAGCTGAAAATGAGTGATAAGAGCTTTTATTTACTTGAGAACAAAGCAGGGAGCTCAGCCATGGACATTCCCACAGCCATAAATTCCTGTGCTCTATCTAACCTGTCACAAGCCATATGTATTCAGCCACACTGTAATCAGAGAGCTTCTGCAAGTTGCCTCCAATTCTCAGCTAAAAAGAAAGGTTTCTGGGGACAGAGAGAACTTAACTTTTCACAGAATGGCCTTTAATGCATCCTCAAATTTAAGTTATTAGTAGGAGCAAAGAGAGGAGGAAGAGATCTGGGTCTGCATTCAGCCTTTCTGTTTTCCATACAGAAAGGCATAAAAGCTTCTGACAAGCAAAGAAAGAAGAGACAGGTCAAATCTGTGTTAGATTAAAATGGTTATACTGCTAACTTTTACCATATGTTGATTGTCCAAAACATTATCAATATAATTGAGTATAAAATATTTCTTATAGGGAGAGGTGTTCAAGCAGTACAAATTAGCTGCAATTAAATCCTGCCCTGGCTGATTACTGCCTGCATTCAGCTGTCAGTCTCTCCTGTCTGCTCACTCTGGAGCTCATTGCCAGCAACATCCAACCCTACCCAGATTTCAAACACATTTAAAGCACTTCAGCCTAGCAAGGGAAGCAATGCAAGGAGACAGCACAGCTCCCTTCTGCCAGCAGTCACCAGAAGAGAAACAACCTGGACAACAGCTACACTCCCCCTGCCATTTCTTTATTTATTTATTCCTTGTGGTTTATGTTCATACAAGATGTCAGATGGATGCTTTTAGAGCTTAAAATGCCCCTTTTTTCCCTCTTCTTGCAGCCCAGCCAGCTGCAGGAGCAGCTCCATGACTGCAGCTCATCACTGCCTCCTTCCCAGGGCTACAAAACTAATTCTACTTGCATGCTTGTTCACTTCTTGTAGTGATGATGCTAATTGGAGCAGCTCTACCTGGCTCTTTAGACACTGACAGCTGTACAACAACTCTGAGAGAGGTCATTTACCTCTCCCCAACCAGGAGCAAGGAGATAAGTGATAAACACTTGGCTGAGTTCATTTACAGAGCTTCTGCCTCACTGTGCTCCTTTCCTTTACCATGGGATACAAACTAGAGAGACTTAAATATATATATATATNAATAATATAATAATATTATATAATATTTTCATATTATATAATAATATTAATATATATAACAATAATATTATATATTTTATATATATATTATATATATATACACACACATAGAAAATACAGTTCAAAGAGGACAGCCAAGAGACTAAAAGGAAACTGTGCTCTGAACAACAGCAGGGGATGCAGAACAAAACGGGATTTAAAACTATTATTATATAATAATTAATTATATAATTATTATTATAATTATTATTCCCATTAGTTTATTTCCTGAAATACTTGTTAGTGTAGAAAAAAACCAAGTGAGCTCCAGAGTGTAGCACTAACTTCCAGCCAGGACATCCCAAAAGATGCTTGTACTGAGATGAAAGAAGTTTAGAGACTTAATGGCAACAACTCCTGTCATTTTTAGCTTGCTTAAAAACTCTTTGGGGAAATGCTGAATTGGGGGAGACAAAGTCTGTTTCCTCGGAGTCCCCTGGGCATCCCCCTGACCTCGGGATGCAGTTTGCTCTCTGTGCTTGGAGCCTGAGGATTCAGGAATGCAGATCTCCACTAGGCAAGCTGCCCCTTTTCATCTGGAGGCTTTGGGTATCTATCCCCCAAGATATCAATGTGGTGCACTCTGGTTTACATTAGAAAAGGAAACATTTATCTTATCACCTTGATACCAGCTCAGTACAATATTACTTTCTGGAATAAGAAAATATTGCAACTTTTCTTGAAAAGGTCAAGAGTTACTGTTTATCTTCAGGGCATAATGAATGACATCAGATTGCCTCCCTCACAACTCCGGGAGAGCTGAATCTGCTTTGACACATAATGTACAACTCCGTGCTCTCAGACAGTAGGTGGAATAATAAACAAAGCTGTAGTGGAATATTTCCAGCTTCAAAATCCTGCTTAAATACAAACCTATGGCAGAAAGCAAGCTGGTTAGCAGATAGTGCTTTTTTAGCTATTAAAAAAAAAACCCTACCTGAGATAATTTGATAAAGGAGGAACTAAAAATCTCTTCAACCTCTTAACTGCATCCTAAATCCAAGTTTATTTCTTTATATTATGACAGGGTCATGTAGAGCTGCTCAGGAAGGAAAGGGAACAGCTACAAGTTTCTGACTTGCAGTTTTCCACTCTGAACATATTTTTTTTATTAAGGAAAATCACATTCCTGTTCTGTCTGACTGCTTAATGTTGCAAGGATTGCACTCTCAATTCACTGATATTGACTGCTAAATTCTCCTTGCTCTTCTGAGAGGCTTCAAGGGAAGTTTTACAATGACTAATTAAACACAAAACCAAACCTTAATCTTAATAATCGAGAGCCAAATCTTTCCTACATCAAGCCCAGTAACTTAAAAGTGGAAAATTTTACTGGAAAATCATACTTACTAGGCAAAAAATCAAATACAATGTTTTGGTCAGAGGAAACAATGCCAACAAGTAAATATTTAATAACCTTATCTTCCAGCATAAAATCATGGATACTCTACAACTTATCTATGAGGAAAAAAAACTTTTAAAGAAGTAATAGATGTCTTAGTCCTACACTGTGAAAATGAGTGAGCAATTGAACTAATGAATGAAAACAAAGGTCTGTGGGGGGAAAAGAGAATCAATAGAGAGCAGTGGTGACCCAAAGCACTTGAGACATCTCTAGTGCCTTGCAAACTTCTGCCTGCAATCATATTATAATGGGGGTGGTGGAAATAGAAAGGAATCCACTGGAAGAAATAAAGAAATACTACAGTGAGATTTAAAACTAAAGGAAGTTTTCTGCTTTGATTTTTCTACATTTGATCTGAGCTTTCTCCATCTTTTTTTTCAATATTTTCAGGTCCTACCATTTTTGGTTGGTTTTTTGGTGTTTTTTTTTGTCCTTTTGCAGTGGCACAAATTTCTCTCCTTGGGTTTTGAAAATGAAAATGCATCAAGAAGTTTAAAATTCAGAGTTAAAAGTTGTTCCTTCATCATCTTTTTTTTTGTTATCCAATACTGGAGAACAACACTGCTAAATTCTAACAACTCAGAGCTGCTGTACCTTCAGAAGGTCACCTCCCCATTCTCTCAGGAGCTACTCAGGATATTCCTGGACTACTTGGGCATCTTAGATTTAACACTTGGCCTTTCTGACAATTTGTCATCTTTTCAAACTGAGGTGGTTTTTTTTTTGGCTTTAAGGAAGATTTCTGAAGGGCTTGACTAGCTCCAGGCACTTAACCCTGGTTGTGCACCTGCAGAGCACCAAAGGCTGTGGCTGCCAGCTAAGAAGTCACCAAGAGCAGTGACAGAGAGAGTCCCAGACTGAAACTGCATCCTTGATGCACCCTGCACAACATCAAGGAGGAACTGCCTGAGGAGCTAAGGAAATTTTGGTGACCAGCTTAGGAAGCAGGAGAGGAACTGAAAAGAGCAACAAAGTGATGAACAAATTGGATTTTCCTGTCATTACTCCAGTATTTCCAACCTGCAGTAGCAGGAGACACAGCAATTAGTGGTCATCCTTGGAAAAGACAAAGAAAAAGGCAGTTTGTGCCTTGAGGAACCTTTCACATCTCATTCATCTCACAGGGACTGCTGGAAGTTACAGTTAGCCCTTACAGCACTTGTCTGATCATTGGCCTATGTGTAACAAGAAATATTTGATAATTTGTGCCATTCTTCTCTCATGTTACCAGAGAAAGCTCTTCTTCTGCCAACTGAAGTTTCTCTGTTAAGCCTCAGGTGGATATAAAAGGGCCTGTAAGGACAGGAAGGATAGAACAAGCCCTTAGGACACTTTACTTAATCCTACAAAGGAAGAAACAAAGTAAGATATTTGCTCATCACATTATACAGAAACAATTAGGGGGTAACAGGCCTTGCTAACAGGTTTTTATTATTAGGGAATCACTAAAGAAGAGGAAAAACTCCAATCTGAAATGACAGAACATGTGGATAATTGCAGAGCACAGAAAAGACTTCACAATAGTTTGGAAAATATGTTCAAGAAGGTTAAGAAGTCACTGAATCCAAGTATAATTAAGTTTTGCAGCCTTGAGTTTCTCATGCATCTATTGTGACTCAACCATCTGAAAACAAAAGGGTAAGGAATATTTTACATATCTATTCACACAAATGGCATGAAGACAGATTTTTGGCCTCTCTTTTTACAGGCATTGAAAACCAGCCCCAAAAATAACAGGAGAAAGCATTAAGAGAAGGATTTAGTAGCAAGAATCCATACAGCAGCAAACTTGGAGTGTGCCAGGCACTTTGCTGTCTGCAGGTATGTCCTAATTTACATCCTGGGATATTGAGCACCTGAGAGGATTAATATTAGGCTATGTCAATGTGTCTGTGCATCACAATCATTACCAAGATGGGGTTAGTGCAGGCTGACATTGCCACACTGCTGATTCAAAGGTGCTTACTGCTAAGTAGTGCTATAAGTTTGGAGCATATCACATTTTTTCCCCCAGATTCATCTATTTGAATGTTATGATCAATATATATAAAGTGGTTTTTCTTCTCCTTCCCCCTTTTTCCCAAGTAGAGCAAGAGGACTGACTTCTGACACACTACTTTATAAAGAGATCCATGTGAATACACAAACCAAAATGACATGAAGTTAACTTAGTAATGTAGGATAATATAAATTGTATTAAAAAAACCCAAACATATTGGTCACTGCAATCTTTTTGCAACACAAAGAGAAGTTTGGACTGAAGTTTTGCTCTTGATGATAGCAGCTCTTTCTTAGCCCAAGTGCACATCCTTCAAACTCCATGGTTTCTCCCTCAACCCTCCCCTATGAGTTCCTACTGCAGCTTGATTTCCCTCCTCTACTTCTCATCTTTAGTTTTTCCTTTCAAATTCATACAGTTCATTTTACAGGTGTTACAGAGAAGACCATAAAGCATCTAGTCCAGGAGCTGCTTTATGCTGCTGACGCTGCCCTTGTTGCCCAGACACAAGTAGCTCTGCAGTGTTTAACGTCCTGCTTTGCAGCCACTGCTCAGCTTTTGGGGCTGCAAGTTAGCTTAAAGAAAACAGAAGTTTTATATCAACCTGCAACTCAGGAAGTTTCTCACCATCCTCATATCATCATTGGTGATTCAGAACTTAAATCAGTCCAACAGTTTAATTCCCTAGGCAGCCTCATCTCCTCG
>VWZO01009766.1:134230-150958 GCA_013396975.1 Bucco capensis
AGAAAGAATCGTGTCTTGCAGCTTCTACCTGCTGAGGAGTCCTTGTGCTGTGCCTTTTGCAACTGCTCTGGTCTGTCCCAAATTGGCCTGTGCAGCCAGCAGCGCTTGGAAAAAGTGCTTGGGAAGAGCCTGGATGGAGCCCTCCCTGGAGCTGTGTTCACCAAGCCTGGCCATGATGATGACTTTTATAGTCCCTAGAATAGAGGTTACTCATAGAAACATGACTGTCTGAACACTGCAGATCATCAAGCCTGCAGAACCTGACTTCCCTGGAAAACCCTGCATTAGTACAGATGGTTAGGAGCACAATTGCCCTTCAGCCTCTTAGCAGTTGTCAAAATTAACAAAGGATGGAGTCATTAATTAATTACAGTCATGTGCAGATGCCTAAATTAGGGGCCCATTAGATTTGACACTGTGCATGTATGGCATGAAAAGCTCAGGAGAGCACACAGTAGGAAAGAGCAAAAGGCAAGGGCAGACACAGTGCTCCCAGTTACTCCAAATGCAAGAGTTCCACTCCACACATGGAGCAGCCACTGCTGGACTCAACCACAGAGCTGTGAACCTGAGGGACACCAGGAGACACAGTGGATTGGCACGTTTGGATGGGGAACTCCTCATGGGCAGAAGTGTGGGAGAAGCTGGCTGTACCAAAATGGGAGGAATCAGCAATGAAGGCTGAAACTAAAAGTCATGGTTTTGGTAAAACCATCATGGAAGGGAGAATGGAAGAGCTGGAAGTACCAGGAACCTGTAAGATGTCCAAAATCCTTCTTTCAGCTCCAGTTGTTTGAGTCTGATTCTGGACAAGGAGTGAGTGCACGAGAATGAAAAGATGAAGCTGAACAAGGAGTGATCTAACTGTTGGGCAGCAGGAAGCCTGGGCAGACCACGATGCTCATGTTTGGGTACAAACTGAGTGAGGATTTGCATAAAATGGGGATAAAGTTGTGCACAGGTAGGGAGGAGGCAGTCTTTCTTGGAGAGCAGTTCTGTTTATGTTAGAGCTTCTCAGCTTGCATTTCAGAAAAGGACCTTTCCTCTTTTCATCCTCTGCTAGGTGAACTCTCTCCCCAGCCCAGGCAGCTTATCACTGCTGTCAGCAAACAGTCTGCATACCCCACGTGCAGGCACTTACACATAAACCAGCAAATCTGATAGTGTTCAGTGCCAACAGGGAACCACATCTACAATTGCAGTCTAAATACGACCAGGCTACCATTACAATACATAAAAGACCCCAAAACCCCTTTTTTTCCCAAGCAGAGAACAATGATTTTAAGATGTGTATGAAACTGTTCAAACAGCAACCTTATTTTTTTTTCCATAATCTGTATTGTTATTCCATGGCAAAGTAAACATAAAGAAAATCACAAAGCTGAAATAAAGAGCCACACAGAATAGAGACTTCTAAAATACTTGCCTGTGTCTCAACAACAGTGGTTATAATGGTGATACTACTGAAGTACACTTAGGCCCAAAATGTTGTAAGTGGAGCTTCAGAAGTAGCAGCAAATAGTACCAGAAGCTGGTATGATAAAAAGGATGAACAATTTCATCCTTTGGGCTAAAAACCTGTCCAAAGAAGGAAAAGTAGCGTGGATTTGCTAGGGGAAGTTCTAAAAGGGTTTGGGAATATAGGGATGGGTCCTCCAAAGACCTTCCCAGTTGGAAGAACACAGAATCATTAAGGTTGGAAGAGATCATCAAGTCCTCCTTGCTTATGTGGAGGTGAACTGACTAGTTAGAGACAAGGCCAAAGCTAGGGAAGGAGGATGTCTGAGGAAAACTGATGAGTCTAAGGTTTAAGGCTTTATGTTTCACAACATCTAGTTTGCCAAAGGAAAGAGAGACACAAAACCAGCTCACAAACTGCTCTCCAAAGGCAGGAGGATTAGGATGTGAAGGGTTGGCCAACCACAATTCATGTACAGGGGAAAGAACTATTGGGAAAAAATGGTCAAAGAAACAGAGAGAAACTTCTCCTTTGAAAGAAGGTAAAACACACATGCAGAGACATGCAAAATTCACAGGACAGCACAAAGAGGAGAAAGAGCAGAGCTCCTGAAGTAGCTATCAAAATTATCACTGAGCATTCTCAGGGGAGATGAGTGCCACTGGGGCTACAGAGAAGGCAGAAGCATGAAGAAAGGATGTCCCTCTATGACAGAAGGTGGAGCTAAATGGTTATTAAATTAAGGGATGACTATAAAAAAACACCTTGAAGGAAAAGGGGAAACTGTAAGCAAGGCTACAAATGCATGGTGAGAGTGCCAACATGCCAACACAATTCTGTATTGCTTACTAGCAACAGCCCATGTCACCAGCCCACATCCTCAGCCAAAGGGACACTGTGTGACAGCCTAATGCTTGCATTCAGTTTGAACAGCAGCTGAAAGCTAAGGCATGGCTTGCACACTGCTTTCTGTTGACCTGCCCCGTTAGAAGGGCCATCCCCAAAATGCTCTGATGACCAGCACAAGGAATGATGAGCAGAAGGGCTGCTGGAAGCAAGCAGAGCCCATGGCATGTTACCCAGGCTAGGAGTGTTTCCACTTTTCCCTGTTTCATGAATAAACTAGAGGTTCTGGGAGTGAATAAACTTCACTGCTTCGCGCACTGACTGAAAACAAAGTGGTTTTGTTTCCAGCAACCATCAGTTCTAAGCTGGCAGGGTTGCTGGCTCTGCACACACATTCCTGTTACTCTGAAAACTCTTCAATTAAATATCAAAATCAATGGATTATAATATTCACTAAGAATTTCTGGCTGCCTGATGAATCCCAGTTAACCCTGCTTGAGGTATTTAGGCTATCTGCTGTACAGGATCTGCTTGTCTAGTGCACTAACCCAACATTTCCCAGATAGTTTAAGCAAACAAATTCCAGCCCAGAGAGCATTTGCTGAATTGGTTGCTCTGAGAATTTATTAGACATTTGTGTTTTGTGACTGGTCATTTAAATCATATAATATTGCCTTCACTCCCTGGTTGAAAGATTGAGGGGCTACAACTTCTTAGCTTAAATAAGAGGAAACAAAGGAGAAACAGCAAGTGCTGCTGTGTGGGCTTTAAGTAATTCTGTCAAGATAGAAACAGTTATCTGCTCTGAAAGAACAACACAGCACTGCAGTAACAATTGATTTCATTCATTAGAAATAGGAAAAGAAGCAAACAAGGTTCAAGACTCAAACATTTCTGCTGTGAATTCCAGTAAGAAGACTTGCAGCTACAGAAACCAGCATTAAAGCACACGTACACTACTACTTCATCAAGTTTTGTGTACTTTTTGGTACTAAGTACCTACCTCACATCATCTACAAGGTATGCAGCTTGTTCCCTGATTCTCTGCACCCAGTTTCTACTCACACCTGCCAGTCATCATTTAACCAACTCAAATGGGCAAGCTGCCTTACAGAAGTCATTTTTCACACAGCACCTAATGGCATCTGAACAAATATGAATACTATCTGAAATACCATTTTAGCAGTTAGTAGGGCTTGAAAATGGCTCTGAAATTTATTTGCTCCTGGCTGCCTTGTGCTGTTATATCCTCCAGCCCCTGAGCAGAAGCAGTGTGCTTTGCCTTCCCTTGAAGTGACTTCGAAGGAAGATGGTAACCCTTTCTTTTGGTGGTTGGCAGAGGGTTATTCCCTGAAAAGAGGATTTATCCTAGTAAACTTGTGCAATTGGGCTTCTCAATGCATAGTTGAGCTAGGGATGAGATACAGACAAAGCCACACAAGCTCTCAATATGTTCCCTTCCCTCCAGGAGTACCAACGAGGAGGCCTGGTGCTCTAATGAAGCAATTTCCTCCCTTGAGCTGCAAGCCATGCACCTTGCTGCCTTGACTAGCCTGATGGAATGCTATTTGAAAAATCATCTGAAATTCCTCTATCCCCAGTAACAAGGAAACCTTGAAAAAGATACAGAAGTGACCAGAATTCTCCTTGAAGAACAAGGTGTTTCAGAGATGAGAAATAGTTTGAATTCATCAAAGTTAGAAGGGAGAAAAAAAAAACCCAACAAAAAAACCCCACAAACATGGATGAGTGTTAACACTCTGCATGTAATGAAGCATTAACTGTGTGCTTTGAGTTTTTTTTTGAAGACACACAACCTTTTTTTCTCAACATATTAATTTGCATCTTCCACTAGCAATCAGGCCTCCTGGTTTGATGCATATTCAATGCAGGAGATCTTAAGGCAGTCTGTGCATTTCAAATGATGCCATGCCTGAACTCTGTAACAGAGAGGCAATAAAAAACATTAGGTCTGTTAAAAGTAAACACAAAGCCCATTCTCCTTCCTTAGCCTCAGACAGAAATTAATGAAGCCATCAGGGTGCTGGAGCAGTCAGCAAATGCAAATGCTACCTTAAGCATTGCTTATGCTGCAAAGTTCCAATAGGAAGGGGTGGAAATGGGAGCTGCTCAGTCACTGGCTAACTGGGACTGGAGGGGGGACATTTAGAGACACTAGGAATAGCTAACTGTTAGAGAAGTGGGAAGTTTTGTTCACTGCTTCCATTTTCAGTGGGGGGGATAAAAACCCTTCAAGCTCCAGTAAGACATACACAAGGCATGAGTGATCACAGGTAGCTTTTGTCTTTTAACAAGGGTTTTCCAATAAGAGAGCTACCCAAGCTCAAAGCATGCACACAGCTACTTACAAAGGGTTAGGAGGAAAGCACAAGCTAAGATTTGGGGATTCCTTTTGCCTGTAGCTAGAAGGGACAAGAACGGGCCCCACAAGGCTCCACAAACCTAAGGATGACTTCCCTGCCTGGGCTAACCTCATGTGTCTTACCCTTCTCCCTTGATGGACAGATGAGAGCTAGGGGATGAGATGATGGAGAGCAGCCCTGCAGAAAAGGCCTTGGGGTGCTGGTGGCTGAGAAGCTGGCCATGAGCAAACAGTGCACGCTGGCAGCCCAGAAGCACAATGGCATCCTGGGCTGCAGCAAGAGAAGCGTGGCCAGCAGAGCCAGAGAGGTGATTGTGCCACTGCACTCTGCTCTGCTCACACCTCCTCTGCAATACTGGGTCCAGTTCTGGAGCCCTCAACACACAAAGGACATGGAGCTGATGGAGCAGGTGCAGAGGAGGCCACGAGAATGCTCAGGGGCTGCAACACCTCTGCTCTGAGGACAGGCTGAGGGAGCTGGCATTGTTCAGCCTGGAGAAGAGAAGGCTTCAGGGGAACTACTAGTGACCTTCCAGGACCTAAAGGGAACTTCCAAGCAGGCTGCAGAGGGCCTGTTTGCAAAGGCCTGCAGGGAAAGGACAAGGGGCAATGGTTTTAAATTGGAGAGGAGTAGATTTAAATTGGACATTAGGAAGAAGTTGCTCCCCACGAGGGTGGTGGAACACTGGCCCAGGTTGCCCAGGGAGGTGGTTGAGTTCCCATCCCTGGAGGCATTGCAGGTGAGGCTTGCCAGGGCTCTGGGCAAGCTGCTCTAGTTGGGGATGTCCCTGGCCACTGCAGGGGGGTTGGACTAGATGAGCTCCAGAGGTCCCTGCCAACCCAAACCAGTCTAGGATTCTATGACGGTGACTCCTAAGGTTTTATGGATCCAATCTCAACTCCCAACTGAGGTATCAAGCAGAATATTTGACCCTACTATTCATGATTACCACACAGGAAACTACTCCAGGGGCTGCCACTCATTTGCAACAGCATTACCAAAGTCTCACCCAAATCAATGGATCCACAATGGTGAAGGGGAGAAGATAAAGATCCTTAATCTAGTAAAGGCAAGAAAGCTACATGTATTATTTTCTCACTCTTTTCCTGAGTCAATGTACCATTCCCAAAGGCTTTCATGAAGAGTCAATCACAGCCAGCCTTTAACCCAAGCCCTTTCCCCCACATCAAGCTCAATAATCTGTTCCTAGAGCACTGAAGAGTAGTTTGTTTGCTGTGTTCATGAACTATGTTGGTGGCACCCTCTTTTGCCCAAATATTTCCCTGAATCAAGCAGGATTCAACAAGCTGTGAAGAAGCTGTTAGCACAATTACTCTGCAACGTGGATTCCAAGAGGGAAAAGCATGACAAGCCCCATGATGAGCACTGGTGGTTCCAGGGAGAAATACACACACTTGGCAGGCTGCCACAAATCCCTAATTGTTTATGTGAACATCTTTTGATTTATAGAAAACAAGAGAGCTATCTCAGTCTGGTTTGATAGGGGTTGTTACTGAGGCTCCTCTGCCAGCAGGAGAACAGAGGGTGAAATTCAGGCTTCACTGAAGGACCAACATCTATGAGAAGTGAGGATCTTAGTTGGGATTTTTTGGTTTGGTGTGTGTTTGGTTTTTTTTTGTTGTTCCTCTGGTTATAAAAGCTTTGTAATTAATTTTCTAATTCTTTGTTCCCCTCTTCTCTCTCTCTCTCCCCATTCACTTCCCATCTCCGCTTGCAAGTTCTGTTAGCTGTGAGCCTCCCAAATCTGCATGGGTCTTTCTGGAGCTGGATAAACTTCCATGGAGTTTGAGACATTTCTGAGATTTCCTTTGAAAACAGGTTGGCACTGAACTCCCCCCCAAAACCAAGGAAATCACTTCCAGTCCTTTAGTTCTATATTCAAAGCAGAGAGAATTGTGTATGCCTTAAATAGCACTTAGGAAATTTGTCAAGCTGTTAGTTCATACAATATTGAGAGCTCACATTGCAGGATCTTCTGGAAATATAAAACTGGGGGAACATTTCTCTGCAGATATTATGCCAAATTAAATATTTAATTTCAAATAATATCTCCAGAACATTTCAATATTTAATAACCAGTTGGCAGGTTCTCCTTGGATCAGTAATGACAATGTAATAACCAGATCAAAGACCCTACACATAAACTGAGATGACAAAGCATATACAAACTACACACAGTGCAAGTAAGAGAGTCTATTTTGAAGAATGTAGTAAAAGGAGATTTACAAGAGTTGTTCTCCACCTCCCAAGGTTCTCTAGGGTTACACCTATAGCATTTAGTGTAAGGCAGCATCCTAAATACTGTACCTATAGCATCTAGTGTAAGGCAGCATCCTAAATATTGTACCTATAGCATTTAGTGTGAGACAGCATCCTAAATATTGTACCTACAGCATTTAGTGTAAGGCAGCATCCTAAATATTGTACCTATAGCATTTAGTGTGAGACAGCATCCTAAATATTGTACCTACAGCATTTAGTGTAAGGCAGCATACTAAATATTGTACCTACAGCACCTAGTGTAAGGCAGCATCCTAAATATTGTACCTATAGCATTTAGTGTGAGACAGCATCCTAAATATTGTACCTCCAGCATTTAGTGTGAGACAGCATCCTAAATATTGTACCTATAGCATTTAGTGTGAGACAGCATCCTAAATATTGTACTTACAGCATTTAGTGTAAGGCAGCATCCTAAATATTGTACCTATAGCATTTAGTGTAAGGCAGCATCCTAAATATTGTACCTACAGCATCTAGTGTAAGGCAGCATCCTAAATATTGTACCTACAGCATCTAGTGTGAGACAGCATCCTAAATATTGTACCTATAGCATTTAGTGTGAGACAGCATCCTAAATATTGTACTTACAGCATTTAGTGTAAGGCAGCATCCTAAATATTGTACCTACAGCACCTAGTGTAAGGCAGCATCCTAAATATGATATTTATGGCAGCCCCAAGCCCCTTTTCCTGTGAACTGGCTTGGAACCCAAGTGAAACAACTGCAAACTGAGATTAAATTCAATTCTGTGTATCTCACCCTCATAAACTCTTATGATTTCTTTAGCTACATTATACAGCTCTAACAAGCTAGAAATAAAATAGCCTTAAATATGAAGCTCCTTGCTTCTGTGTGTACATCAGGCTCACAATATAATGGGACAGTAGCTTTCTTAGTATTAATACATTGCATTTATCTTACTTAAGCAGCTGAGGAGAACCTTCTTATAATCATCTGGTTCATGATCTTTAATTAATAAGTGCCACTTCATACATTTTCTTCTCTATATTCAAGGCCATTAGCAGCATCATGTGATTTCTCTGGCAAATGACAAATATTGAACAGAAATGAAGCAAAGGAAAAAAAAAAAAGACTGAAATTCCCCAAGAATAGCTCTCAGTGATTGAAATCTGACCTACACAGATATTTAACACTCAAACAAGGGGTAGAAAACACAGATTGGAAGAAATTAACCTGTTTGTGGCTCTCTCCCAAAGAGAGAAATTGCAAAGAGCTATTTTAAGCAGGCAATCCTATTTTTAACTGTATAAATTATCATGCATGATGCCATAACTTCTTCATGGGTAAAAGCAAAGCAAACTTGTTTGTCCTGCCTGTCAGTTAGCAGCTGGAGGAGCTTCCAGATCCCTTTGGAATTGCCTTTGTTCCCAGCAAAGTGTAGTCCAGTTACAGAAAGGAAAACTTCAAACTGATAGCCAAGGGAAGATTATGTTTTAATGCCAAAGGAAAACAGACACAACAACAACAAACAGTGAATTTTGGCCAAAATGTAGTCAGACTTTGGATAAAAGCTCCTGGGATCCTGAATTAGGTTTTGCCTGGATGGAAGAGCTCAGCACTGTTGTGGCTTTAACTAAAAGCCAACATCAGCCTTCTGCAAACACATCTAGGACATCATTTCCAAACTTAGGAGCCTAAACTTAAGGCACCTAAAGAGACTCCGAAGGTTCTGAGTAGCTCCCAAGCCTTGTCAAATCAATGCTCTGACTTCATCCCTGAATCCAAGTGACTCACATCACCCAAGCTGCAAAAATGAAGTGTAAAGAAATCTTTCCTTCTGAAGTAGCCACAGCTTGCCCCACCAACATGAAGCCCCTGGTAGGAGAAGGTTGAGCAGGAGCTAATTCCATCACTGAAGAAGTTGTGAGGCCATGCAGACAGGCATAGCACTCTAAAAATATTATGCTGCTGACTTGGAGAGTAAATGACTTTTCCTGTTTGGCTCTTTTTCTCTCCTCCAGCATTGTTTCTTTGAATCCCAGTCTAATGCTAAATATTTATTTTGCAGTGCCTAAGGGAATCTATGGATTGGTTGTAGCAACTAGATTGTACTACACAACTAGTGAAAAATCCTCCAATTCTGTTAATGAGCAGAAATGTTCATTTTGCTTGGAAAGGAAATCTGTAACACAAAATGTTCCACTCTTTATATTAAGTGAGAATGGCACTAAAACACTCCCAAAGATGCCAATCCTACTTGTTTTCCTTTTAGACAGTATTAAAAAGAAAGTATGAAGTCATCCTTCTCCAGATTTACAGATAACTTGAATCTAAAAATAAATGAGGTGCTGTTCTCAGGCAGGAGCTTTTCTTCTCCAATTGGGCAATTGCTTCATTTCAGCTCTGCCACTGACATCTGTGAATGAAAACCATGGCTAAAAGAACAAAGCAGTGCTGGCAAACCAAGGAAGATTTGGGAATATTTATCCATGAAAAATGGAGCTTAGAGGCTGATCAAATCAGATCATTACTTAAATTGGGGGGGGGGCTCTAAAAGTTTTAGCTCTGGCTGCTTGTTGGTTTGGTTTTCTTTGTTTTATTTTTAAGTTCTATTATGAAGTAATATATTATTAAGTTATAGTATTATATTAAGTTTATATCTTAAAGATTTTCTTCTACTTTTGTGGTCTTTAATGTCCCTTAGTTCCACCAGAGTGGATCTACCTGCCTGCTCTTCAGGGCAATGAATCAATCATTGGTTTGTAACCCTTCAGAAAAACTCTTGCTCCAACAAATAAACACTCCAGAATATTGAGTGTTTCCAACCCTGACTCAATGCACATGTGCAGTATAGCCATTAATATTCAGCATAAATAGCTCTGTAAACAGGAACAGTCTTCCTCCTGTCTGTGAAAAGCAGGAACACATCATGAAAGCTCCAAACTAATGAATGAAGATAAAAGTTGCTGAAAACTGTTACAGCACAGCTGGGACAGGCATCAAAAACTGCTCAGATGTCACCAGTGCCCCAAACAAGCTTGGAGGAAAGCTGCACATGAAGGACCTAGCATCATGTTCT
The DNA here is from genome assembly GCA_013396975.1 of Bucco capensis. Classification (NCBI taxonomy): domain Eukaryota; kingdom Metazoa; phylum Chordata; class Aves; order Piciformes; family Bucconidae; genus Bucco; species Bucco capensis. Next base: position 144,264 of record VWZO01009766.1, read on the forward strand.
CACAAGTACTTCATCTGCCACAGAACCTTGGCTTTTGGGAGCTTTCAGTATTTTTGAAGAGGAATTTTACTTCATGCACTTCTTCAAGGCTTTTATTGCTCCACCTTGGGTAAGATGATTCCAGCTTCCTATTCCAGCCCATCCAATGCTCTCAAGGAGCTCCACAGCCAAAATCTGAGAACATCACTCTCAACTCCTTCATTTTAGTTACATGCCAAAGCACTACCATCCAGGCATGTTCCTGCCTTCCTATGTCTACTCCATTCTGTAACCCTTAACTCAAGACAGGATCAGGAAGGTTAGAGACCTCTACGATTAAGTCCAACCATCTACCTATCACCACTAAACCATGGCCCTGAGTAGCACAGCTCTCTGTTTTTTGAACCCCTCCAGGGATGGTGACTCCACCACTTCCCTGAGGAGATTATTCCAATGCTTAACAACTCTTTCAGTGAAGAACTTTTTTCCTAATATCCAATCTAAACCTCCCCTGGTGCACCTTGAAGCCATTTGCTCTTGTCCTTTGGTAAGCCAAGAGAAGAGAGCAACTCCTACCTCACTACAACCTCCTTTCATCTCCTGTCAACCTCCTCTCATACAGCTAAGTGAATCAAGGCTAGGAACCTAAATTTCCTGATCCATCTTCATTATTCATAAAATATAATGAAGTACATGTCCAGGATGTGGTGAGAATTTTGGCCAACACAAGGCCAAATACAGCAACTGTGGCCTGAATTATTTAATGTCCCTGACGTGTGCAGACTGTTAGGCTGAGACTAAAGATAGGCTGAAGGACAAAATTAGTCAGTGCAAGACATTTCTATCAGTCTGGTGTCCTAGCAGATGATGTCAGAAGGAAGTTTCCAGCAGAACTGAAGCTAGAACACTGCACTGATCCATTACACTCGCAGTGGTTGCTCCTGAGCTGATCAGTGCCATTCTGTCATGTTTAGTCACTCACAGAGAGGGAAAATGTTATCAGTTCTATGATAAACTCTAGTTCTGTGCTCTGCAAGCTCTTCTTCCCCCTGTTTCTGCTCATCCCTTTTTTATCTGTGCACTTTTTGTCCTTCCTTCTGCACTGACTTTCCTTTAGCAGCTCCTAAAGTCAATCCTCATGGATTGGTTTTTCCTATCTTGTTCCACAAGGGTGCTGATATTTTGCTGTTTAAAAATAGTTAAACCTAAAAACAACGAAAATACAACTGTAATTTCTGTGTTTGGTTTCTCCTTTTCCCATCACAGCTACCAGCATGGTGATCACATCTTTAATGCTGCCAAAGATATTACACTTGAATTTCAGAATTGGCCTATTCTTCAAATTGTTCATCCTCAGAAAAACACAAAGCTAAACTCTCATTTTCATTCCAATCCCACCCTACCTATAACAGCTAGCCCTCTAGTTTTACCCCTGAAGATCACCATACAGCAAAATGCATCAAAATAACAATTTTCAGGCAGCCTGTTAGAGACAGACTGTTTAACTAGGAATGGAAGTTCATAACATCTCTATTTCACTCCTATGATCTTGACATCTAATGTGTTGTGCATTCTGGGGAATACCATCAAAGGAGAGAAGAGTGAGGAACAGGCTTCAGACAGCAATCACAAATGCAATGGAATTCCTAAACTGCTCATTCCAGAGAGCATTTTCCTTTTTTCCTGCTCATAGCTGTTAATAGTCTTGGTTGCTCAAACGACTGAAAACAGAGCAATCAGTAAATTGGGGACTGGCACTATTTTTTTCTTCAATACTGTTGATTAAGTTTCTTTTGGATATAGAGTCCTCTATCCTTCATTATTTCCAATCACCTTTCTTCCATCCTTTCTCTGTTTGCTGCCTTCCTATTCCCTGGAACTACTATCCCCTAGCTTCTGCATTCCTCTAGTTCCTCCTGGAGCTGCAGGAGCCAATTCTGCCTCTGCAGTGCTCACCAACCTCATGCCAAATTACTCAAAACTTGTCCTTTTGCCCAAGTCTTCAGCCCTAGTAACTCTCCTGATATTCCATCCTGGAGTCTTCTTGTCTCCTCCATTCCCTTCTCTTAATTCAACAAAGACTAGCAGGACAATTACTGTTAAATCCTCAATTGCCTACACGTGTAAACCTGCTGCATGAGCACAGCCAGAAGCAAAAGGAAATTAAGAACATTATTTTATAAATCAAAATACCAATTTGCAGAACTTCCCAGCCTGTGTGATGCAAGCAGGATCAACCTGATCCAGAGGAACACGATAAAGCTGCTTCTATAGCAGGATTGCTCCTCAACCTGATCCAGAGGAACACACTAAACCTGCTTCTAGCCATTAGAACCCACTGCTGATCTCCCTTCAGTGTTTAAAGCATCCACTCCCTGTCTCTCCCCAGTATTGGGAAGAGCTGAGTGAGCTCTTCCTCCTCCCCTCAGGGTACTTGAGGAGCAATCCAGTGCCTCCCCGTTTTTACAACCCAGCTTTCCCAAATCCCCAATTAGAGATCCAGTTGTGATGTGGGGGATCTTAAAGCTGACCTTTAACCTCTCTTTGCTATTTGGTCACTAATGTTCCTTCTCCACACCTACCCCAAACTAAATGAACACCAATGGGAAATGAGCCTCAACTATTTCACCAGGTCCTGGGCCAAACCACTTTGGAGATTGCTGCCTTAAAGAAGACACATTTTCAAAACTAAACTTTATAGAAATGTTCAAAGCCTTCACTCACTATTGTTTTGGGGTTTTATTTCCTAATTATGTAGTGTATTTTTCCTAATTATGGAGTGTATTTTTCCTAATTATGGAGTGTATTCCATAACTTGACTGAAGAGACCTGCCCAGGCAGGTAAAAGCCTGATGTACCCAAAACCAAAATGCAGCTGGAAGAATTTTTCCAGGAGAGCCTCTGGAAACAGCCTGATACATGGCTGCCTTAAAATAGGAATACAATATCCCATTTTGGTTTTCTCCATGTGTGTGTGTGTGTGTAAACATCTCATTTGGCACACTGCATTCATTTATTTTCTTATGTGTGGTGAGGAAAATAGAGAGAAAAGACTGGCAGGCAGCTCAGTGAAATACATGTCTCTGTATTCAGGCATCAGAAGTCTCTTTAAGGAATATAAAGAAGAAAAAAAAAAAGGCAAAAACCCCCCAAAAACCTCCCTGTTTTCATGAAGAGAATAATATTTATCAAATTCAATCCCCAAACACACATGTTCTTGTCAGCCATATATCCTTTGTGTGCTTTAGAGCATCCCAGAGAGTTCAGAACATGCAATTGTGAAGAGAGAAGACATACACAATACCAAAAGTATTCTCCTAGCTTCCTTTACCATGTAAAAAGCTGCTCCCAACTAGATCATTTGACTGATGTGCATTACAGCAAGCATCTTTCACTGCAAACACTTCAAACAAGGAAAATTCCACCAGAGAGAAGGCTGCTGCCTAATACATTGCAGTGATGTGACCTCTTGACCGCCAGGTTTTTTGTATGTGGCTCACAAAAGGCTCTTGACACCTGTCTTTTTCAGAGATTAATAAAAATAGTTTTCTTAAAAAAACCCCTATAATAGTATTGGAGCTGAAATCAGCTGCAGTGTGGTGCAATACCACTAGGCATTTTAACCCCTCTCTCCCTTGCTGTTTTAATTTCAGCTCCCTGTTACAAATCCTTGCAGATATTGTATTAAAATTCACCTCTCTTTTGGAGCAGCTTCAGAGTACAAATGTTACCTTAATTTTAATAGGATGAGTAACTCCTCTATCAATTTGACATGAAGAGCTAGCTGAAAGTGCCTTCGACTTCATTTCTAAGACTACCATAAAGTGGGACAGCACAGGTACTGGAAGGGAAGGATTTCCCAGTGTTAGGCAAGACTAAAATTAATGATGGGTTGGTAGATAATTTGTTTATTATATATTTTATTTCTTTATTATTAATTTATTTTTATATTTTATTTATATCATATAAAAAAGTTTTTATTTATATAATACAAAAATTATATTTATATAATATAAATATATTATATAGAGATATTTATTTATATATAATATATTTANATATTTATATATATTATATAGAGATATTTATATATAATATATTTATTTATAATATATTTATAATATTTATTATATAATATATAATAATAACTAATTAATAATAAAACAATAATAAATAAATAATAATAAAATTATAAATATACATGTTATATAAATACAATATAAAAATAAATTAGTAATAAAGAAAATATATAATAAACAAATTATCTACCAACCCATCATTAAATCCTTGAAACATGAAGGGTTTTCTTTGTTTGCCTTTTTTAGTATTATAAACATTCCTTTTGCTTTAAGCCTTGTGTCTTGAACTGGGACAAGATCCCACGCTGGTATCCAGAATGGCCAAGTCTTTTGCATGTTAATAACAGATCACTTCCTCCACTCTAATTTCAGTCTGAATTTTACCTCCTCAAGTCTGTTGCTGCTGTGTTTTGTGCCTATGAACAATTCCAACTGAGCACCTGACAACTGCTCCAGACAGGAAAGAATCATTCTAGTGGGAGAAGCTCTCTGAGCTCATCCAGTCCAACATCCACCCAACACTGCCATGGTCCCAAGCACCACAGCTCCATGGCTTTGGAACACTTCCAGGGATGCTGATTCCACCTCCTCCCTGAGCCAATGCCTGAGAACCCTCTGGGGGAAGAAATTCTTCCTCCTATCCAATCTGAACCTCTCCTGGCACACAGCACTATCCCATCTTATTCCTGAGAGGATTCTCCATCCGAATCACTCGAGGTTGTTCAGACATCTGAGCAGCTTTCCTGGGCCATGGCTGCAGCCATGAAGTTTCACACTGATCTGCACAGCTCCTGTGACAATGTTCACAGCTTCTCCACAGAGCCATTAACCTCAGGCAGGAAAAGAGCCATGGCAATCAAGTGTATAGTGTTGTACAATAGTAAGTTAAAAAAATACATTCAATTCCCTGCCACATATCTACTGTGATTCCAAACACTTCTAGTACATCCCTCTCAAAGTATTTGGACAAATGCATTACTAGCATAACATCTGTTTCGGAATAAACTGAGGACATTTTGGGAGGATGCAGGGGAGATTGCACTTCAGAAACCATGAGCCAGGCCCCAGATCTTCCCTTTCTCTCTCCACTCCCTTATACCCATCCCCTCTTCCCTGTTTGCTGCTGCTCAACACCTAAACCTGCTCTATCCTCTCCCATCTCTCAGCCACATCCTTCCAAGTCCTTCTGTCCTTGCCCAATCCCTCTGGCTCCTCTTCCCCTCTGGTCACCCCTCACCAAGGCATCATCCAGCAAATGCTCCCTCTCACCTTGTCTGAACTTCCCAAGTACCAAATTCAGTTAAGAACTTGTAGGAGGATGTTCTGTAATATTTTGGATCAGGTAAAAATGCTTCTAAACACTGTGATATATTGATATAGTTATCAAAAGAGGTGGGGAGGAAGCTCCAAGAGGGTTTTTCTGCTCCCTGTGCTCTGCAGTTTGTATTTACCTTTTATTTGGTCATGGACCAGGATGGATTGATTTCAATGAAATGGTTTAAATCACCACTTTCAATGACAATTTCCACCAGCATGCAGCAACCTTTGATTCAAATAGTAGCTTTTTAATCTGGTTTTGTATTTGCCTAAGCAGAAGTTCTTTGTCACTGATTCATTCAACCATTAGGCTACACTGCTGCTCAATAAAACATGAGCTCTTACATTAAATGAGTTGTTTCTTCTTGCTGTTATAAAATGCACATTTAAATTCCCTATTTTTTTTTTTACATTTAATTAAGTTGGATATATTTCTCATTTGAAAATAATATTGCTTTATTTATCTTGCTACACTGCACTGAGACAGAAATTAGAATTAGATTCAAAATAGCATTTTAAAAGTGTTTTGTATTTGGTAGATTATGAAAGTAGCTGAGATTTCATCATTTATTACAGCAGGATTATTTTGGCCAATAGGTTCTGGTAAGCAGAGGCTAAGGATATATACAGATAGATAAAGAAACATCCTCCTACAGTATCTGAAAGGAGTTTGGTACTTGGCTGCCAGGGAAATAAGCTGGAAAAGGAAAACAAATTTAGAGTGGCCTGTTAGTTACCACTGGACCTTCCAAGCCTGGAATTAGCATGTCCACTGTGGGACAACACACACATGTTCTTGTACAGCAGAAATAGTTCTGCAGTAAAAAACAGGAAAGAACTAGCATTGACTCTAATTAAAAATGCTTTCAATGGATGACACAGCAACATTTTTACCCAAAATGACTAGACTCAGAAATTTAGCATGCCTGCCTTGCATTCTGACAGCAATTAAAATCCCAGCCTTTGTTCCACTGATGTTCCAACAGAGTTCACAGATGCAACAGGTCTGATTTTCTCTAGTCCAATTCTTCTAACAGGCTGTAGCAGTTTTAGACCTAAGTATTTCCATACTTTAAATTTCAGGTGGGCTATTCTGAAAAAGAAATCCAATACAAACAAATTGGAATTTTAAAGGCATATAAGTTTTTTTCCCTTTAGATCTTAAAATGAGTATCCTATTCCATGAGAATCAGCATGGCCAAGTCAGATACAGCAATGCACTTTCTGAGCCCTTGCTAATAACTAATGGTGTGAAACAAGGCTGTGTTCTTGCACCAACTCTACTCACACTCTTTGTCAGCATGATGCTCCAAAGGGCCA
>VWZO01009766.1:151059-156059 GCA_013396975.1 Bucco capensis
ATGAAGAACTCCTGCCTGCCTAAGCTCATGCTCTCTGGGCAACTTGCCCCTGGCTGTGGCAAGAGAGGAGCCCCGAAGAGGAGATGCAAGGACTCCCTGAACCAACAGCTCAGCCTTGGCCATATTGCTGCCCTGAACTGCTCTCCTCTGGCCTCCACTCAGCAGCTCTGCACACACACTAGTTTGAATGGCGCCCATGGTTTGGAGCAGGCACGCAGGATCACTCTGCAGGAGAAAAGACAGCGCAGAAAGAATCGTGTCTTGCAGCTTCTACCTCCTGAGGAGTCCTTGTGCTGTGCCTTTTGCAACTGCTCTGGTCTGTCCCAAATTGGCCTTTGCAGCCAGCAGCGCTTGGAAAAAGCGCTTGGGAAGAGCCTGGATGGAGCCTTCCCTGGAGCTGTGTTCACCAAGCCTGGCCATGATAAGATCCAACTCATCTTTAAGTCTAAGTATCTAAAGGCTAAAATACATGGAAGGCTGTACCTTTAAAGACTTTGAGTAGTGATGTTTCAACTCATTCTGCTGTGTTTTAACACAGAATAATATATATACATGGTGCAATCCTTTCCTAACCTTACCAAGAGTTTATTTATTTACTGCTAAGTCTTGCAGCCTTGAAACAAACTGTATAATTCAGGATTAGGGCAGAAAATGGGAAGAAGTTAACTGTATCACTTGGAAATGTGGAGCAGCATTGTTAATGTTAAACCTAACATTTGTCTTAATGTGAGCTCATACTTCTGACGACTGTAAAGCAGGATCCTTAAATTATACATTTGAGAACTACCCAGGCTTTCATGGCATGACTCCTGGTAAACTGTTACCTCTGCATCAGTTAAGCTCTTTAAATATATGCTTATTTTTAGGCATGTGTTACACATTCTGTATTTAACACAGCAGATAAACATGTGCTTATGTCCTCTTCAATTAAGGAGGCTTGCTTGCTGAAGCACTGCCATTGTAAATGCATTGTGTTCAAGTTGTGTTTTGCTTGTTTCTGCTGCTCTGCAGCTCCTACTGCATGGCACAGGCACAAAGGACTTACAACATCCAGGGCTAGCTGACATCAGCTCCCCAATTCTGAGCTTAGGGATTGCTGGCCAAATGAAAACCAAAGCCACAGTGCCAAGGTGTTTATCTTACATATATTTTTACTTTTGCACATTTTACTCCATCATCAGACTCATCAAAAAGGTCTGAGAGCACTGTTCATACTTTCTTACATCATCTGTATCACAGAGCTCAAGGAACACACCAAATTCTGCATTCAGTAGATAGGAAACACATTCCTACCTCAAAAGGATTTCTGTGTCCTAATCTGTTAGGTCCTCCACATCTGGCAGATGTTCCAATTGAAGACAAATACACACATTCCCATGCAAGATCTCAGCATTACATTAGCTAATTTCATTCAAACTGGGTTTCTCTCCACTGTTGGAAGGAAGAGCTCAAGCATCCTACTCCTTTCCAAGGTCACTCTATGAGCAGACAGGTAGCATCCTGCACAAGGCAGTGTTTCACAGCAACCCTGACACGTTCTATGCATTTGGCTTACTGCCATTTTTACTTATTTTGACCATTCCTAAAGTCCTAAAGCTGTGATAAGGGATTATTAGAAACAATCCCATTTGGAAGCAGGACAACTGCCAACAGCAGGTTCAGTGTATCTTGTACCTCAGCTCCACCAGCACAACGCTCACATAAAAGCTCTCTACATCAGATCACCTCTGCTCACATTAATCCTGTCCACATCAGATCACAGATTCTATCATTAACTTTATTTACTTGTAAAAGTCACATCTTTAAGTGTGAGACTGGAGGGTTGGTTCCTTATGGCTTCTTTCTCTTAACTAGGCTGCTCTCTGTCATTTGTGCCAGCAAAACCTCCCAGAGCAACACAAGATGAACTGGTTCTGATTGCACAGAACATTCTGCTGAGGAATGGAGAGCTGAAAAGATACAATAACCCTGGGACAAACCAGCTCTGGGCAGAGAGCCCTCTCAGTTTCTGAGCCTTGTAGGAGGCCTGCAGTACTACAAGTAAGAAGATGCAGAGGTTGGGAGTGCACTGAAGGATGGACTGATGCTGCAACTTGTGAAAGGAAAACCCTTCTACTTGCTGCAGAGCTTTGCTATCATTTTCTGTCTTTTAGGATACAGTTAAAAAGGATTAATAAAACAAAACACTAAGTTTATTATTTATGGGATACCTGCAGATACAACATAGAGGGAACAGCAATCTCTCCTTCCTCTTTTCATTCTGATAAAAGAATTTCAAAGAAAAGAGCACTTTGAGATGACAAATTACACTCTGAAGCCTTTTACATATGAAAACTGCTAGTAGAGTTTGAAGCACAGCTAGATTCTTGCACAGTTTGGAGAGAGGCAATATCAATGTTGGCTACTGCAAGATCATCCTAAAGACCTGATAATGTCAGCACTTCTGCTCAGGTGCACAATACAGGAGACTGCACCCCAAAACACAGCACAGGAGACCTCAGGAGCTATAACCTTGCTAGAGAAGGGAGCAGATGTACATCACACCAGCCTGCCTCTTAAGAATGCATTCCCAGGTATTTGGTACACAATGACACACCATTCTAGGATCAGAACATCCCAAACATCTCCTGTATAAACCACAACAGCCACAGACAGAGCAGCTTTCCTAAATTAGAGACTAAAAGAGCCATCAAGCTTAGAATCCTGGAGCTCTTTTCCAACCATAATGATTCTGAGATGACATCCAGTCCGATCACCCAGCCAACACCAAACCATGGCCCCAAGCACCACAGCTCCAGGGATGCTGATTCCACCTCCTCCCTGGGCAGTCTGAGAATCCTCTGAGGGAAGAAATTCTTTCTAATATCCAATTTGAACCTCCCCTGGAGCAACTTGAAGCCATTTCCTTGCTAGAGAAAAAATACACAGAAGCAGAAGTTTGTGTGGCCAAGAGAGACAGATGAGAAAGGGTAAAGGTGAAGAGAGCACAATGTGATGAGTTGATAAAGAATCTGAGCCAAAAACCACAGACACAAAGCCAGCAGAAAGAGTGAGGGAAAGGAGACCCCATGGAAGAAGAGCCAAAGCCAGCAGGTGGAAGGATTCACTGGGAACAAGAAGAAATAATCAGTTTACAGATTTAAAATAAATCCTCAAATTAATAAAACAAAGAGGAATTTAGAGGTTAGGACTAGAAGTATCTCTGGCCTCTTATTGGAAGCAGCCTAGGCAATGCTTTATTCCTCCTGCCCCTGAAAGACAGGCCATATCAGTTGTGCTCATTAATCTTTCCATCCATCAAGCTGGAATTATTCTAAATAACAATACGTAAACACTTGACACCATGCAATGCAATAAGAAATGCTCTGTTCAGGCTCCAAGAGCTCCAATGGCTGCAAAGGCTCTACACAAAGTAATGCCAAGTGACTTACAAAGTCATTTTGAGCCTAATATGCACACTCAGAGATGTAAGAATCTCTCCAGTCAGATTCTCTTACCCAGAGAAGCTGCCCAACCTAATTCCTACAAATCACACTTAGCTTCAAAAGGATCTTCAGATTGTCTTCTGATGGCTTAAAATATTTGCACAGTTGTGTTGGAGAGGATGTGCAGGGCATTTGTTTCTCTGACTGACTGGCACAGTGCAGGCTATTTTACATTTTCAATACAACTGACTGCTCCTTTGGAGATTAGTTTGATGTCCACTGTGCAGCAGCAGTGACCTACTATACCTCCTAAAATTAGTTACATGCTTAGCCAAGCCCTCTCTAGACATCTACACACATCCAAGTTCTCCTTCTTTCTGTTCTGAGATGCCTGAAGAAAGAAAATACAGCCTATACTTCACCAAATTAAATTCACACTAAAAATCAATCTAATATTTCAGATCAGAATCACACACTCATGAAAGCTGGAGGAGAAGTCTATCTATCGTATGGTCTCTAAGATCATCAAGTCCAGCTGTCAGCCTATCAGCCCCATGCTGAACCAGGTCCAGAGAAGGATGTTTAGCCTCATCCCTTCTGAAACTATCTTCACAGCTCTTTCTTCTCTAGCTTTAAGCAGCAGCAGTAAATGTTACACACTTCTCATCTCCCCTCTTGCCTTTGAAGAGACCAAAGCATGCAGAACACTCTTCTGTCTGCACTCACCAGTACATTATTACACCTCACTTACACATTCTTCCTGAGTATTTCAAGGGTTGGGTCTATTTATTTATTTTTATTCTTCTAAGGACTAATTCAGCTTCTTCACATAGCTTTTATCTTTCTTAATAACCCCAATTGCTCCTGTCACTCAGCTAGTCACTCTCCTATAGTTTCCTGGTGCTCTTCCGTTCCCACCTCACCAACCCTACCTGCTGTTCAGCTAGGTAAGCAATTGCTTTGTTTCTCCTTTTCAAGGCTACAGAACAAATGAAGGATTAATAAATGGGACAGCTGAGTGCTTATTTCAGCCCTGCCTTTTGGTATTCTGGTTTATTCTCTGCCCACAAAAACTGACCAGGGCAGGCCCCTGGAACAGGAACAGAACCAAGAACTTCAGGAGTCCAGACATGAGACAGACAAGAACCACAGGTTCAGACAAGGAAAAAACCAGCATAAAGAGCCTGCATTAAAGCTCAAGAAAGTGAAATCCCTATTAAAGACTACTCTGGATACTGGGCATAAAAGTGGCAAATTGGGATAAAACTCACAATTTTTCTCTTTGATGGCTTTAATCAAATAGGCTTTAGATAACTTTGCCTGGATTTAATAAAACATTTTATGGTACTGCTGTTAAAAATTAAGTAACAACAATAATTCTGCTCTCAGGAACACTATTTTACTCCACTTGAAACAATAAAGGCAGAAAAGTTGGAGCTGTAGAAATTCCACTGCAGCTCTTGAAGAGGAATAATTAGTAAACACTGCATGCCAGTCAGGAATAATCTGTAAACACACCTGGTATCTGAATGCCAAGCTTCTTTCTGTTCTCTACCTGTTGTAGTCTGACTACTA
>VWZO01009766.1:161059-173559 GCA_013396975.1 Bucco capensis
GCTAGTATCAAACACTGATTTTAACAGACAAGGTGGGGGGAAAGTGAAAGCCTCAGAAGTGTACACACACAGGAGAGAGAATTGCTCACTGTGAGCCAAAAAAAAAACCCAAACAGAAGGAGAAACAGGTTTGAGCAGCTTGCATCCTGTTTTAATAATCAAAATCTACATTCACTTTAGCAATATTTATAAATTGCTAGCTATTGACAGGAAGATATAAAGTTGCTTACGTTCTGCTCATAGCTCTTCCCAGGCGACCTGCTGGCTTGTGACAGCACCCAAGCCATTCATCAGCCAGCCTCTACTACAGTATATTACAGAATCCTGACATTCTCTCCTGATACATGGAGGAGGAATAACCCCCCTGATTTCAGTCAAACTCCTCATTTCTATATCAAGATCACAACAACACAGTTCATCAAGCCAGTAACAGAACTGTCCAAACCCCTGCTCATTGCTTACGATCAAGTCTGTTATTTTACCTTATTTACTTGCTATAAATCCACCACTCTGTGACCATAATTGCTTGAGCAAGATGCAAACCATATCAAACTCCTCATTTTTAACTGAGCCCAGCTGCTTTTTCGCACACAGGCTAACATTTCTCCTGTTTCTCTTTCCCCAGTAGATATTCATGCCACATTGAAAACAACTTCTGTGATTTTACTGAGCTGATAGAGCTATTCTGAAGCAGCAGCATCACTTTAGGTAGCTGCCCAGCTGAAAAGAAATGTCTTAAAGCCACTAATCATTTACTTGCTTCCTTCGGAATAAAAGCTATAACAAACTTAATTTGTTTATTTGAAGGCCCCTAACAAAATGACACAGAGAAGCCCAAACCAGAATGTTAAACTATCACACCAGTACATTGTATTTATTTTGCACCTATTTCAACAATAACAGATCTTAATAAGAATAACTGCAGGTACAATGGGGTTTGCTCTGCTTTTTCTACTTGTCAAAGTTTGTTAGGCAAGTCACATATGAAAAAAACAGCATTTTAGAGAGTTACTACAGTGCCAAGAACAACACCAGCCATCACTTTCCTCTTAAATCACATTTCAAAAGGCATCAGGCCAAAAACAAAACAAAACAAAAGCAAACAAACAAAAAAGAACAACACAAAAAAAAAACCCACACACAAACAAAAAGAAAGAAAAAAGAGGAAGAAAACCCAAAGTAGCAGAAAGCTATGCCCATTATCTAAAGGACATCCTACTGCACATGTTTACTAGTGTTTATGTTTCACATCAACATATTTTATAGAAGGATTTATATGCCTAACTCAAGTTGTATTTAAATCCTATGGTGCAGACCCTACCATAAAATGCCTCTTGAGTCCTATTAACTGTACCCATGGATTTTACTTTGCCTGTCTGCTTATTTAAGATCTAATCACAGTTTTGAAGAGAAGACTGTCACTTCTGAGCCTGTCCCTTCAGAACCTGTTTGTTATTAGGACTCAACTGGATATTTTCATCCTCAGTTGCTATTCTCTGTGGTCTCTGCAAATGTTATCTGCTGGAATCTGTGACTGCATGGACAAATTGGCTACAAATGCCAAGGATGCTGCTTGGAGAAACAGGTGAGTGGCACATTATTCTGTTGGTATTTTTGTGTTTTAAAGGGCTTCCCTTTAATTTAGTTTTCTAAACATTTTCACCCATTCTATTCATGCTCTCAATATAGATTTAAAAATGTTGTGATGATCTGAACACCTGGATAAAGGTGATGGCATGCTTTTCAATACTAAATTTATACAGAGGTGTATATATAATTTTATATGAAAATAGTATAATACACAGTGTGCATATATAAATGATAGTGTGTGGATATATTTATATAGGTGCAAGCCTGCTGCAAACTTAATGAAAACACTGAAACCTACATTTCCTCAGACTGCAATACTGTAAGTGCTCAATTGTTAAAACAGAATACACTTGAACTTGTAGCAAGGCACAGACTTAAGCCTTAACAACTTCTCATATTTCAATCTATAACTATATAATTCCTCCACGTTTTCTGTCACCATTTAAAATATTTAACTCTCAATGCAGCCAGTGTACACTGCTTAATTCAGCACTCAGAATGATTCAATTTTAAGAGCTAGATGACCTGTTATTTCAGAGGCCCATGCACGTGCAATTTATCTATCATGTTAAAACACGTTTCTATAAAACAGGATTTTTATCCTATTTTTTTTTTCTTCTTACAGGAGACAACTTTCCTTCCATTAATGCAATTCATTGGAATGAAAAACTTCAGTGTTTACAAATGCAGGGTTTGAACTCCTTTCTAGGTGCTGAGTGGAGATGAGAGGACCAGAGACTGAAGGCTTCGAGGAGTTCAGAGCAGGTACAGGCACTCTGCAGAATTGTTTACCAGACAAACAGTTTGGGTTTCACTGCATTATTAGCACATTCAGCATCTCCTGACAGGGCAGGGGATTCAGCATCCCCTGAAGGCAGCTCTTTAGATAGACCAAGTAGAAGGAATGATATTTATGCAGGTTTCAAAAGAAAAAGAAATCTCCCAGTGCCAGAAATCAACTGATCGCACCTCAGGATTTAGGAGGTGTCAGCAGCCAGAAAACAGCTGAATTTTACAGTCTTAACCATGAAAGCAATTCTCCATTAACTCCTTGTGAAAATAAGCAGATAAACTTAACCAAAAAACGATGTTTTAGAAGCGAGGATAGAAACCTCTCACAAAAAAAGCTGCTGCTTCTCTCTTTCCCCAGAATTACAAAATCACACACAGACAGACACAAGCTCTTTGTTGTTTTTTGGGTGGGTTTTTTTTTGGTTTGTTTGTTTTTTTTACTCAGCGCTTCCAAGCTAAGCATTAGGGGGTTTTGTTTATTTACACCTAGGACAGCAAAGCATCTTTTGCTGTGAGGAGTCCCTCTGCTCCCTTCAGCCCAGCCCCGACTCTGCAAGGCTTGCTCGCCAGTGACGCCAAGTCTCAAGTAATGTGGCCCTCTGGTGGAAAGCTCTGCATCGCCTCCCGAGCGCACAGTAAACTAACAGCTTCGGGGAGAGGGGGGGTGGGGGGGCAAAACAAACCCTGCAAGGGCTTTTGGAGCAACTTTCATAAATATCCTGAAGGTTTGAAACCCACCATGCAAGCCTGCTGGTGTGCGGCCGTGCCAGCAAGATGTTGTCACGGTTAAAAAAAACCAGGCTCCTTGCGTTCCAGCAGCAAGGTGCCCCCCAAAAAACATCAGCACCAGCACCATCAGCAACAACAAATCCCCCTCCACGCTCTTTGCCTGCACCACACCTCCCGGGCAGCACACGCCGAGGGGCTGCCCGCCTGAAAAGAGCCCTGCCTCGGCTGGGAAACAAACAGGAAGCCAAACAAAACTTACCTGCTGTTGTTGCAGATGCAGCAGTTCTACTGTGCTTACTTCAGTGCTCGTGTCACCACTTGATCTTCCATCTCTGCTGCCAGCATCTAATTGGCTGCTTAGAGTGCTCATTCCATTTTGATTCATTGAACTGTTGCTTATTGTCTCTGTCGCAGATTCCTGCATCATGACTTAATACCTAAAAGTGATTAAGAAGTATCAATTAACACGGGCGCTACACCTTCACACTTCCATTATCAAGATGTCCCTCTCCTGCCAATTACACAGACAGCATCTTTAGCAGAGAGGGGGGAAAAAGCCTCGCCGAGCCCTTTTCCTAGGCAATGGGATGCAAACTCTGCTTCCATACGGATCCTAATCACGGGAATTATGCTTTCTACAAGCAACCTTGGTGTGCTTACAGCCAGCAGCCAAAATAACACCCGCCGCGTGCAGCGGGGTCAGTGGCATTTTAGGAAGGGCTACATCTTAAAGTCTCCCTCTAAAACCAGTTTTAACGGCAGGCAAAGGGCTATTTTGCTGTTCTCTAGCTTTGACAAGGCTGGATGAGTCCCCAGCCTTGTCTCCAGCATTGCCTCTCTTGCTGCTGTCAGGTTTTCGCAGCGGCTCTGAGGCGAGGCTGTTGTTTAATGATGCACAGCTAATCATACAAAATTAAAATTTGGTAAGGGTGTTACAAATCATATGGCATCAACCAAATGATAAATAGTATAATGGGCTTCTCCTCTTTTTCTTTTTTTTTTTCCTCCTTTTTTTGGTGACTAAATAAAATTTTGCCTGGGAGGCATGTTAAGAACAAGCTCCTGCTGCAAACACGTCAGATATTGCCTATTTTTTTAATCAAACGGCTGATATTCATTTATTTTTCTGACATTTAAAACATTTAATACTGTCCTTCCTGGGAAGTAATTAAGCTTATGCATGAGCAGCAATCAAACTGTTCACTTGAAGATGACTTAAAACTCAATTTTAACATAGGCAAATAAATGAAAGATATAAAATTAATTTTCCAGGCATGTATTAGATATGAAAGCTGGAAATAAAATCTATCAAGAATATCACTAATGATTGTGCTAAAAACAGCATAAATTATGCATATTACCTTCTCTACAGTAATAAATGTTTTATCATTTTCACTGCATAAATATACTGTACTTTCAGGAGAGCAATGAGATGTCCTGCCAAGATCAGTTGAAATCTTTGCAGTAAATAAAGAACCAACGTGCCCTTACAAACCAGGATTTCAAGGTGCATTTTGTAGCTGTAAGATGGAAAGGTCAAGCTCTCTTCTCAGAGCCACTGAAGTCCTGCCCTGCTCTCACAGGGTCAGAATGGACCTCACTTCCCTTCATTCACCCTCACTGCCGAGGTACTGAGAGAGCCCTGATAACAACCTGGCTGAGCTGTGACTGGAACCAGCACCTCTGAAGGGAGAGGGATGCCTAAGGAAACTCGGCACCAGAAACAAAGCTTGCTAATTACTCAATTTATTTATTTGTTGCCTTGCAAAAGATGAGCAATAACCTCCTTCCCTCCCCCCCCAAAAAATAAAAACATTAAAAAAGACAGGAAAACGATCACTACAACTTGACCTAAGGGGATATTAATCAAAATACTGTATGAATTAACACAAATAAATGCCTAGAAGATAAAGCAAAAGTATATACGGTGTGAACAAAGTTAAAATAGTCCGAGAGGAGTTACTGAAAGAAAATAAACAGGATGCAAAAAAACCCAAACAGTCCATCTCAAGGAGGGAAGCTGTCACAGGCCAGTCAAGAGCAGCAGCAGCAGCAGTGTTTATGAACAAACAGCCCTTCCTAAACACTCCTAGGAACATCAGAGAAAGAAAAAGAATAGAAATGGAAAATGGGATCCGCACCGTGATGAATTTTACAAGGCAAAAACAAAGCTAATACTCTTTTCTGAGATTAGGCAGCTAATAAGTATTCAAATTAGGCATAAATTTTACATGTACAATGTTTAAAATATTCAGAGAAAAGGGTCTGATTGCCCTTAGTAGTTCTATGAAAATTCTAATGTAGCTATGCCACAACTGTGGGAGCAGGCAAGCCCTGCCCGATTTTTACACTATTTACTTTCAATAAAAAGCCATGTATATCAGAGTGGAAATCTATTTAAAACACTTCATCAACTGTAGCGTTACAAGGCTTTGGAAATTCAGGAAATTCAAACATTAATCCTCTTTTAGTCAAACAAAGATTTCACCAACAGACAGGTTCATCTTTTACATTCGAACGTTCAGGCACTAACAGTTGTACATTTAAGCCAAGCACATTAAAAGGGCAAAAGGGGTGCAAATCTTAGATAATCAAAACATTAGAAAACACTCAGAAATGTAATAAATAAATACACAAGTGCCCCCCCCTCTTTAGTTTTACAGCCCTCTGACTCTTTCATTACAATTAGCACAGAAGGGTTAACCATCTTCCAGCTCGTATTAACCAAAAAGGGTTTATGTCTTGTGGATTTGGTATCCTTGCAAAGCCCCAGAGTGTAGTGCAGGTTCTGCATTTGAAGCTGATGTGGGTGAGATCCAGCAGGATGGGCTGGAACACAACCTGACCACGAACACTGCTCTGCTAACAGAACACAACCACCCCGACCCAGCAGCTCTGCACAGACAGAAGGAAACTACACCGCATCACTCCCAGAAAGGGCAGTTGATTTGGAGGTGAAGTGGGAGAAATACTGAAGTATTTATAAGAAGAAGGAAAAGTCTCTAGAATTTTATGTTCAAAATTAATTTATTTTTATTTTCAAAAACAATAGTGAAAGTTTTGCTTGAGTCACTGGCTTGTCCACAGCCCCCTCCTCACTGCTGACAAGTAGAAAAGGGCTGCTGGAAAAAGGCTGGAAAAAGCACACAACCTTTTTCTTTTACACACACACATGCACTTATACACCTCTACCTATATACATTTGTGTGGATGGACTATCAATTCTAAACCCTCACAAATTACAGCACTGAAAACATCTAAGCAAGGATCATTTCTGATATCTGTGTAGAAGCAGTATCACTTATTGGTGGCAGAATAATTTGATCCTGCGACAACTCACGTAAGGAAACTACTTATTTTTCCTTGCTTTTACAACAGCAGTGTGGGTTGCTAGCATAATCACCATAGGTAAATAAAGGAAATAAAATGAGTGCCAGATACTAAGGTTTGAAGTTTAGTATTTCAACTAGGACAAGAAAAAATATACAGGTCCCTGTTTACACACATTTATACACATCCACACTTCCTAATCCTTCTCTTTCTCTCTTGCTGTCAGTCCTGAGCGTGCCTACACAGGCACCCACACTCACAGACACACACAGGGTCACCAGCACCTACTTCTGCTGTGATTCCCAAACTCTTGTCACCAGAAGGGACCTTTAACCTCTGCCACCAGGTATTTTAAACAAAAGCATGAGGAAAATATTTGCTGGGAAGCAGACGGTAGATTCTTCTAGCGCGCGGTTGTGCCGCAGGTCGAATGCCTCATTTTGCCAGAGCAACCAAGCAATCACCCACACCAAAAAGAAATAAAAGAGGAAATATTGGTGCTGTGAAGTTAGAAGCTGGAGTTTTACTCTTCTCCCCTGCAGTGAACTGGACCTTTGCTGCATGTGCATGCACGTGTGTTTGAAGCCGGTGAGTCGCCGTACAGATACTTATTCTCTACACCACTTCCCTTTTGAAACATTAAACTGACACTGGAACTGACTGCACAAGATTGCATTTTCTCTTCCTAAACAACTTGAATTGAAAGGTTACTTAGTGTAACAATATTTACTTGCAGAATTGTGTTGTTACCAAGGGTATAATGGATGGTGGCTATGCAGGTTTACGCAAGAATGAGTGAAGCATGAGGCATTAGCCATGTGTTTGACATGTTTCAAATTGCTATAATCCAGCATTAAACACACCCAGCAATTCATGCCATTTCTTGCAGCCATAATCTTGAATAAAGCGTGCACAACCACTTATTATATAAATTAGTATATGACTCCCTCTTAGAGTCACAACAGTGCTTTTGTGTTTATTTTTTTGCAGCGAGATGGGGGCTTTTGATGTGTACAAATAGCAGGAGAGAGACACCTCGCTCAATTAGCCCTCCCCACTTTATGACAGGCTGGGGACCCAATGCCAGGCTTGTCCTCAGGGCTTTGTCATGCCCTGCAAGGAGCCAGGCTCTGCTGGTGCCCAAACCCCCTCCCTTGCACCGAAGGCTGCGACCGCTACCGGTGCCGCTACCGGTGCCGCTACCGGTGCCGTCGGCCACGATCCAGGTCGCTGCTGCCACCACCGCTGCTGCACTGGGAGCAGGTGTGCAGCACTGGAGCTGCCACCAGAGGGCAGCCCGGGGCTGGGAGCCTGCCTGGCCCCACCCTGCCCCAGGGCATGCTGGCCATGCCCAACCTTGGGTGCCCAGAGAGTCATGGAATGCTTGGGGTTGGAAGGGACCTTAAAGATCATGTCGTTCCAACTGCCTGCGGAGTTGGTCTCTAGGTCCTGTTGGTCCTGTCAACAGCATCTTGGCTTGTAGTCACAACAGTGTGGCCAATGGGACTAGGGAGGTGATTGTCCTCCTGTATTCAGCATTGGTGAGGCTACACCTCAAGTATTGTGTTTAGTTTTGGGCCCCTCGCTCCATGAAGGACACTGAAGCACTGGAGTGTCTCCAGAGAAGGGCAACAAAATCAGTGCAGGGTCTAGAGCACAAGTGTTAGGAGCAGCTGAAAGAACTGGGGTTGGTTAGTGTGGAGAAGAGGAGGCTCAGGGGAGACCTTCTTGCTCTCTGTAACTACCTGAAAGGAGATGACAGTGAGGTGAGGCTCAGCCTCTTCTCCTAGGTAAGTCATAGGACAAGAGGAAATGGCTTCAAGTTGCACCAGAGGAGGTTTAAATTGGATATTAGGAAGAATTTCTTCCCCAAAAGGGTTCTCAGCATTGGCCCAGGCTGCCCAGGGAGGTGGTGGAATCACCATCACTGGAAGCGTTCAAAAACCATGTAGAAATGGTGCTTGAGGCCATGGGTTAGTGGAGTGTTGGGTGGATGGTTGGATTTTATCCCAGAAGTCTTTTCCAACCATAATGACTATGATTCTGTAAGTGACACTACCTCTGCACCTTCAGACAAGAGAACACAGCACATGTCTCCCCACAGGTCTGAAGGTGTGGAGGTTAGCAGCCACCATCACAACCCACCTCCAGAAAGCAGAGCAACCACTCAGTGACTGCTCTGGGATGAATCCCCCCAAAACCAAGGCAACAGCACCCTCAGCCCCACAAACCCCCCCCCAGCACTCAGGTGCCCACGATGGTTGATCCACAGCCAACACAGACCAAGAGCGAGCACTGCGCTCAGCACCATGAGCCTGGCACTGCCCCACGTGCCCATGCTTTTATGCTTTTACCTTCTTCCACTTCTTAAGACACAGCCTAATCCCTCAACTCATGATGTAAAAACAGAGGTGAGGAGCTAGGCTTAAATAATGGTCACTTTTGTGCTCTGCTGGAATTAATTCATCAGTGACACCAGGCACAATGCAGCTGAAGTCCTGCACCGCTATGTTAAAAGTCTTTAATACTCAAGATTGCCTAATAAATCAAAATGCCAAATATGAAGGACATAGCTGAATGTGTGAGAACAAAAAAAATTAGACAAGCTAAGAGAATATGTGTAAAGTCTTGGGCTGGTTTTTTTTTTTCCCCTCCACTTTATCCAAAACATTTAGCTTTCAAAGCTCAAGTAGAGACATAAATTACTTCACTGCATATTTTTAAAATATGTACTAAATGAATATGATTAACACACTAATTAGGTCAATTGCTATTGAAATACTGTAAAATAAAGTACCTGTATTAGGAGGTTTAATATATGACTCTCTCCTCCAGTAAGTTTTCTCTGTACAATGTGAAGTATGCTCAAACACCTTGTGCTGTTGTGAGTTCCAGGACATAGCTTAGCGTAAGTGCAAAGAATACCTAGCACATCTGCATCAGTGAGCAAAGGCAGCATCTTTGATGAGGAAAAAGAGCATCTTCATGGTAAAAAAAAAAAAGCCAGCTACTCATTTTACTATTTGCTACACCCTCCTGAGTGAAGGTGGTAACTGTGAGTAAAGTTAGCAGTTCAAAAATGGCTGAAAAGGGCAGCGATGGGACAGGAGCAGCTGCATCGTGAGAGAGAAAGCATTGCTCTTGTAAAGAATCCAAGATGCATGCAAAACTTGTAAGTGGGCACTGATAAGGCAGGGCTCTGAAGGCCTTTTCTGAACACAGATTTCCAGTAAAATTGACAACTTGCCACAGATGAGGTTTATTTACTAGAGAGGAGCAGCAGCTCAGCACACTCCATCCCCATTTCCACACACACGAGTGCCAGGCACGGAGATCGTGCATGCTTCCTGCAGCACTCTGCCTTAACAGGTGCATGAGAAGGCTTGAAGAAATCAAATTAATTGATCTGTGCTATAGTTAACTGCAACTGAAAAACACCCAAGCATTGCCTAACATATTTATCTCTGTGCTAGAAGCCACATTTTTCCGCTACAGCTTATTTCTAGATCAGATGTTTAAATGCACATCCTTTTCAACGACTGGCACGAGCAGTCAGATAAAGGTAGCTAAGGCAGAGTATCACATTCCATCTTCAGCTAAAAGCTGCCCTGCATTTTAAAGGCTGTATCTTTTCCTTTCACACCATCTCAGTTCCTCAGGACTAATAAAACAAGTAGGTCAGTCCTGGGCACAGTAATTTACCTGCTTTCTAAAATTCAGGAGTGTTTTGTCACTCTCCTGCAATTATTAAACAACAGTTCACTTCCCCAAACAGCAAGTAAGGGCTAATTAATTTCCACCTGCTATTTATTTTTGCTTAGTGGAAAGAAAAAAAAAAATCCCTGCAAAGGCCAGTGTTATCTGTGTGAGGAGCCTGGAGGATATTGTATGCTGGGTACCTTCCACGGAGGAGAGTGGCAAAAGCCTGCTAGAGTGCATTACCTACAGCCCACACAGAAATGAGCAGCCAATTTCAGGATAAGATTCTTCTGTGAGCAACCACAGCTTGGGAAACCCCACCTTGGAAAGCACACACTCCTCTCACTCCCTCTCTCTGCATCTAGCTCCCTCTCTTTCTTAGTCTTTAAAAAAAAAAAAAAGAAGGAAAAAAAAAAAGCAGCTCTCCAAGCTCTTGAGAGTAGGGAGACTTTATTACAGTCAATGGAGAATTTAATAGTGAGAAAGCATTAGGGCAGTAGGAAATAATTAGAACTGTGAGAGCTAGGGAAGACCTGCCTAGCAGGCAAATTCCCTTAAAAAAAAAGAAAAGAAAAAGAAGGAAAAAAAAAAAGCTTCTTACAGAGTCTGTAGGGCTTACAAACTGCAAACCCAGAGCCAACTTTTCATACTGTTTCTTTTTCCTTTTTGTGAGGAGCTGGCAACAACTCTAAGTGATATTTCCCCTCTCCTGGTCTCTGATATTGTGATAGTCTCTTCACCTCACCAGTCTCTGTTTAACCCTCACACTTACTTGACTTCTCACCCACACTCCTGCTTTAGGCTTCAGTATCCCTGGAAGGGGTTTATTCCCCCCCACTATCCATAAACTAATTTTTCCACGGATTCTCTTTCTAGAGCTTTCAGCACTTTTCTACTTCCAGGGATCTTTTTTTCCCGTGTAAAATACACCTTGAATTCTCTTGAGGAGAAGCACCCTTGCCTTCCCACTGGATGGCCCAGAGGAGAGAGAGAGGTGGTACGCCAAAAGAAATTTCTTCTACAGGATCCAACTTACTGAAAGCTTGAATGAGCCTCAAAGAGGACTAAAATGGGAAAGCTGTATTTTTCAGATGAGCCCTCACAGGCTCTCTTTCAAAGCCCCAGCCAGTATCTGATTGCATCTGTAGCTTCCACTGACTACAAATGGGCCGAGCACAAATTTTCTTCCTCGCACGTAGTAATGTCTGAGAAGCCACACGATTAACATTTGGTGTTCCTAAGTTTTGCTCTGCCTCATTTTCTACCTTTAGGTTTCCTACGTTAGCTCACAGCCTCATGCTGATAAGCTGAAATGACATCCACCAAAATATTCATGTAAAATAAGAGAGTAGCAGGTAGGTGGAACAACACACT
The DNA here is from genome assembly GCA_013396975.1 of Bucco capensis. Lineage (NCBI taxonomy): Eukaryota > Metazoa > Chordata > Aves > Piciformes > Bucconidae > Bucco > Bucco capensis. The sequence goes on from VWZO01009766.1 coordinate 172,574, forward strand.
CCTCAAACAAGAGCAGAGGCAAACTGCATCTCTTCCTCTGGACTGCTGAAAGAGTCTGGCCACAAACATATATACCCTAAATAACAGCTCAAACAAATCCAAGTTTAGCAGCTATTTTACAGCAATAATTTACCACTTCATGAATACCTTGCCCAAAATCCTAAGCTCAGCTCTCTTCTTGCACATTTAAGCAAGGCTAATGTCACAAACGCTGCCAACCACTGGCAAAAAGACAAGGTTTGCTATCATTTTATAGAGCAGAGCCAAACAGGCATGTTTGAAATCCAGGCTGATTTCTGCAGCTAAATACTTCTATGACATGACTTAGATGAATTCAAGGTAGACATATGGAAATAAAGAGGAAAAGCACCTAAAATAATGAAAATAAAATCGGGGTTAGGGGCGTAGTTTGGAGGACTTAGGTAAAAACATCCTTGCCTGCTGCTTTTTATTCACCTTTATTCAGGCTTTTTTATAAATATGTAATTTTTTTTCATAGAAAAGATGTCTTTCCAATTCAAGAAGTTAATTACATTAATAAAGTGGGAACTGCTTTCTGAACACTGTGCTCCAAAAGCCTGTTTTCAAGTCCCCTATATCATGCCCAGGATTGCTATGTGATCTGGCAAAGAAAAAAAAAGACAGAAAAAGAAAAAAAACCCACAAGTTTAAATTATTACAGCCCACGTAATTGGGATTAACTAAGCTAAAGAGGAAGGAACTACTGTATGTCTGTGCTTACTATGACAGCTAGGCTCTCTGAAAAACACCTCTGCCCCTATCTAAAGCTCTTTTTTTTTTTTTCCCCCCTCACAGCTTCAAACATCACTAGCAAGTTCTTTAAAACACTACAATAGCTTTGCTCCTTGTTCTGCTTTAATTAGCTTTCATGACGTCTGCCTTTTGGGTTTGTTGGGTGTGTGGGGTTTTTTTTTTCTGTTCTTAAAGATTAAAATGTCTCAGAAAAAGGACTTTATAATACTAAC
>VWZO01009766.1:179015-197421 GCA_013396975.1 Bucco capensis
GGCCAAAAACCCCTTTTTTTTTTTTTGGGGGGGGGGGGGAACCCCAAGGGCAGCTAGGAGTCCCTCAGTGGGTGGGTGTGGGGGTGGCTGTAGACAGGCACATCCACCACATGCCTTATCACAGCAATGAACAAAGCACCAAAAAGCACACATCACATGACGTGCTCTATGGACAACTATCATTTAGGCAGGAACAACATCCAAAAAAAAGCCCCCCCCACCCCAAACCTATTTCAATTCTCTTCTGCTCAGTCAGGCTTGANGAAGCTGTGAATAATGTATCCAAGGCTAGAAATGACTTTATGGACTCCAGAGGAAATAAATGATAGTTCCCATTCTTGTAGCAGTCAAAGAACATTTTCACACAGATCTGTTTACATTCACTGGAAGGATAACATAATATGCTCTTCAGCAACACTGCCTTATCAACCTGCAAAGCAGTGTAATCACAATTAACATAACATGTAAAAGCCCACACTCTCTCATTTTACCCACAAAAGTTTGTTAAAAAAAAACCAACCAACAACAAAACCAACAACCTGATGTCTCTGACACTCAAAAAAAAAAAATAATGTTATAAATATGCAAATTAATTTTTTTTAAAGTAAAATATTTGCATCTCCTTTCCTCCTCCAGGCTTTTGAACTTCGGAGGTCAACAAGGACAAACAATACCACTAGTGTCTCTTTGCAAAAAGCTGGGTTTGCTGTCTGCAAGCAATGGTATCATTTCCATAGCAACCCCCTAACTATTAATTTTCAATTAAAGCAGACACAAAGCGGACAGCCTGAGGCTGGCAGACAGTGTCAAGAGCCCATCTCTGTAGGCAACAGTTTCACACAGCTAGCAAGCCATAGGTGCCTCTGCCACAAAGCTCTAGCAGAGGTACGTCAAGTTTGGCTGCTTAAAATTACATTAACCTTGAGTTCAGCCCTAAATATTTTATAGCAAGCATTTAACAAAGACAACAAAACCACTGACCAAGAGCCTGAGTCAGAAATAAACTAGCAAACAACAATTTCAAAACCAGATGCAGCACAGGGAAGAAAGGAGAAATACAATCCTGGAAGTGAATGGATGGCAGGACATGCTTCTCAATGGCTGTGATACCCCACTGCACTTGTCAAAAACCTTTCAATCCTCAGTATTCTCATCATCATCCTCATCATCATCTAAAACACACTCCACACTCTAAAACAGTCAATACACCTACTCTGTTACGTAGATTGGAATTAATTATAAGGCATGGATTTCCCACAGATGTCACAACACTGGGTACTATTCTGTAATTTAAATAAATAAATAAATAAAGATATTTTCAAGTATCAGGGAATTAGGCAATTTCTCTCTCCCTTGCCAGTATTTCATCACAAACTAAGCTTCCAGTTCCAAACTTCCCCTCTTTGCCACCAGCATTCAGCCCATCTCCCCACTGACAGTCTAGAGGTGCTCTTGGTGTGTTCTGCATTTACAGTTCTCCCTTCTACACTGGATTCTTCCTGGCCCAACAGCAAACTCAGAAGACATTTCTTGACCTCCTCTCCCAGAATCCAGGCTGTCATTAGGGTTTTTTTAAAAGAATTTTATATTTATACAATCTCCTTGTATCTCCTTCCTTCCTTAACCTGGGGAGATGGATCCCTGTATGCACAGACAGACCGCTCCAACAGCCAGGCCCTGCACAGTCACACAGGTAGCCTAACCCCCAGGATGCTACTGCATGGGATTTTTCACTCCAGGGTGCAGAGAAAAACCTGCTGGCAGTGACAGATATTATGTCACAGCCTGTTTTCTACCAAACAAAAGATGACAGGCAAATGCAAACTGTGTTTCAGATGACAAGTTCCCCGTCAAACGCCTTGCTCTAATTTTGCACCCTTCCTGCCCTTTTGCCTCCAGAAACAATTATGCAAAAGAACCATCTAACAGGTCAGGATCCCTCCCAAACTCCAGATGATTACAGTTGTAATCCTCTGGACAACTGGCAGCTCCTGCAACAGTTGGATGCTATCTCTAGCATCGCATGATCTTGAAGTGAGCTTCGCGCTGATAAGCCCAAGAAGTGATTTAACAGCTCTTGAGCACTAGAAGGAACTGAGGGGAAGAAATGTGAGCAGTGAATATCAGCATTAAGGGATACCAACTCCAAGATGCACAGATAATATTTAGGGAATGCCTATATTGATTTAAATACATCACAGGCTTAATCCTGCAAACCCTTTACATGTGTGAAAGGACAGACAGGTTACTTCAATAAGGAAGCACTGGAAGGAGACACAACCATGGGTTTACAGAATAATTAATAGGTTTAAATGATACTGAATACAAACTACCACATTTAATCCTACGGTAAAATCTGGTCACTTATTTCCTGGTATACAAACGCTCCTCCCTTCATTTACAATATTAGAGTTAAATAGTTAGGTATCAGAATTGTACTGTTTCTATTCAAACTGTATTTTTAATGAGAACATAACAAGGATGATAAAGAAGACATAATGAACACCTTTAAAGCAAGCCCTCCAAATTTCAAGTCTTTAAAGTTGAGCTTGCTTAGCAAGCTTTTTTCCCCCCCTTCAACTTACTCAATTAACAGCAATTAAAATTGGCAGCAAGTATATGCATGCACAGGGAAGAGGGAGGATTGACCATTTCACTTCCAGTTTCCCAACACCATCTATTGTTTGCTAGGTACAGACATGAAGTGAGTAACATACACAGCCCTGGACACTCATTGGGTGGGTTTTTGCTTTCTAAGATTTGAGCCTGTCAGTGAAAAGCCACTGAGGAAAGCCAAGGTGACTCTGGACTGAAGATGGTTTCACTGCTGCTGCCATCCCACCAGGGCAGTCTAGCAACTCAAAGTGACTGTAGGATCTACCCCTACAATGCTTGTGAGACACCACAAAGAAGCAAAGCCTAACCAACAGCACCAGTGAGGACTCATGCACGTACACACTGCTCAGGGCTGGGACCCTCACCCAGGGTGAGCTGTCACCTCCACAATTTATACCACTCAGCCTGCAACTTCTCTGCACCCTAGGTGACCACGAGATTCAAAGTACAGTCATTATTTTTCATTCATTTTCCCATTTGAAGTGCCCTAACTCTTGAGAGGATTGGGCCACAGATGAGCAGCGTGGGGTCTTGCAGCATGATGACAAAGGGTTGAGTTGTGTGGCCCTCAGCATGGCACAGGGACATGAGAGGGCAAGCAAAGGCACAAGACTTGTCTTGAAGGATTGTCCTGGGTAAAAGGGAGTCAGTCTGGCTGGAGTGGATCCAAGGGTGAACAAGCCTGTCTGCTGTCGTGCTCTGCTTCCTAGGGGAAGGAAAAGTTTCAGGAGAAAGGCTGGGTGGAAACTGGCACAAGAAGAGTGAGGTGATTGGGGACCCCAGCAGGGAAGAGAGAATCAGGCAGGCAGCTGATGGGTGCCACATGTGAAGCTCATGCACACATGAACTTGACACCAAGCATCAGCTGCTTCACCAGTGCCAAAATAAAAGGTCTGTGGCTGCCAGTGATGCTTAGGGTTGGTTCTACTCAAAACTCAAGGTCCTTCATTGTCAACACTATGTCAACACTAACATCTCTTTCTCCCTCAGAAAGTTAAACTGTGTTACAAACACCTCTGGGGAAAACAATAGCAACTTATTATTTACTCTAGAGCAACTTCTATTAAAAAACCTGAGCCAATAAGAATGGTTAATTGCTTGACCATTCTGTAACTGTTGTGGATACAAACATCTCTCCCTATGTGACAGGTGATTTTGTTGCAGACAGCAAGTTGCCATCACAGTGAAACACAGACTCAAGAACCCACTGGTTAGTAACTGTTTAGTTACAGCATCTGACTAAGAAGAGTAGATTAAAAACAGCAAAGTGGGCAAATACATTCTTTACCAGCCTCTGTCTGCAATAAACTACAAATATGTTGTTGATCCAGGGTGTTCATGAAACACAGAGATTTTGGCAATAAAACAAACTAGAGCAGGGGGGTGGAAGGGAGGTGCACCCTTCTCCATCTCTGCTTTAGATTCCCCCCTCACTGCTGGAGATCAGTGTATGGTTAGCAGGAGGTGGCTAAGACAACTGCAGATCTAGAGGCACAGCAAAGAAGAAAGGTGATTTCCAATGCACTATTTACAACCTGCTGCTTAGTTGACTGTTTGTTCTTCTTCATAACCATTTAGCATCAATTCTGAATTCACAAGAAGCCTATTAGTCGACTGACATCTTTTCTTAGAGTAGGAAACTTAAAACAAGCACTTGAGACATTCAAGATTTCTTCCAGCAAATTTAAGAAGACATGAACAGTACTTGGAGGGGAAAAAAAAAGGAACCAGCCAGCCAGATATTCTATAGCCTCCAGAAATGAAGACAGCATGCAAAAATCCTGTCATATACACAAGATAGGATGAAACAATCACAGAATCATTAAGGTTGGAAGAGACCTCTATGATCATCAAGTCCAACCATACCCATATCCCTACCAAGCTGGAATGATTAGTGAAACCCTTTCCCCTGAAAACACAGTTGACTTTTTCAGCATGGACTGATATATTATCTCCCTATTGATTCTGATAATATTTATAGTTTCACCAGAAAGGCCAAAAAAGACCAACCAACCCCAGATCTCTTTTGCCTCTATCAGCCCTTTGCAATTAGCAAGCAGCTACCAGCACTAACCTTCATCTCAGGCTCTTGAGTGCATGCCACAGGCCACTGCCAACAGGCACAAGAGGCAGGCACAGGGAAAACCTATTTTCACCACAAAAACCCCCAGTGGTACCATTGAAATGATTCCTCCATCCTTAATTATTAAAGGACTCAAAATAGAACAAACCCACAGATATTTCTTGCCTTCACAGCAGCCAAGTTTGGCAGGTTCCCAGACTCTGGCTATACACACACACACACACTCCTGTCTCTTGCAAAGCCAAGTTGTCTGACAGGAGAAAAAACACCACAGTTCTTTCTCATTTTCAGCTGCAAGGAAAGAGGATCAGAAGTTCAACACACTGTACAACTGCAAGGCAGGGGTCTTCTTGCAACAGGGAAAGCCTCCAGGGCAGCACAGGGACATCATCTTGGTAAATCCCAGCCATTGCCTACACCTGCCAAGGGGAGGATAAAGGGCTACAGTGCTGTCCTTCTCAACATCACTATCACTTCACCTCTGCTGGCTAGTTTTACATATATTTTCTTTCTTTTTGACTTTTTCAAACAGTAGATTGGCTCCTTCCAGTGGCATTTATGTACTGCTCTCCTCTCATGACATTCATGACAAGAATGTATGACAGTTAGCAAAGCAAATCAAATGTTTTTTGAAGATCACACTCAAGCAGAAGTGCTGTCACCTGCTCCCACTCCAAATAAAGCTCTGTCTTGTCCTTCCCTGATGCAGCTCTGCACCAGCCTCCTCAGCTCATCTATTCCTGGCCTCATTCATTCCAGCTCCACATCCTTGAGCTGCGCACCGAGTCACCAACTTCAGTTTGGTCTCCCTGCATTATTTGGGCTCTGATCTGACAGAGCAGTGTCCTACTGAAGCTATTTTCCATCCAGAATGAGGAGTGACAAGGCAAGCTTGGAGGTCTAGGTATTATAAGCTCTGGAGATTTCCAACAGTGCCACCTACCCAGGCCCAGAAACCTTCACTCTTCCCAGTTCACTTCGCACGCGTCTCTCCAAAAGAGGTTCCACACACAAAAACCTTACACGCTGAAGAGCAGAGTTCTGATGTATTTAAATAAAAAGTTAATAGACTGTCTGTAGAAGGAAAAAAAAAAGCTCTTTTAGTGAGGCCTAAGCAAGGGCTTGAGCTCCCTCTGCAGGCTCCCTGTCTGTCATTTAGCAAAGCAAGGCTTTTCCCACGGCCACGCAGGCACCAGCGAGTCAGGATGATGTGCAGAAACAACAATGTTTTGACAGGCTTTGGCAGAGCAGCTCAAATGATCCCTGAAAGGAGGCATTTGGGGAAAATTGGGGCCTAGCACAAACAGGTGCAACTCCACCACAGCTAAGGAGTGCCAGGCACAACCTTCACAAAGGGAGTTCAGCTCATTTTTGTGCTAGCTGGATGGCAACTTCAATAAATAATCATGGAATCAGAGAGTGATTTTGTGAGTCAGGAGGAGTTCAGCTAATTTTAGTTATTAAGTTGCCATCTAACTAACTGACTACAAGAGGTAATACCTGGGGGAAAGTGTTAGGAGAAAAGAGTGCCATCAAGACAGAAGAGCAGGGAAATAGATGTAAAAGATGAACTTTTCACTTGAGTAAAGCAGATGATGTTGCTGTACCGGATTAACACTGATTTAGTGCCATGAAGTATCTGGAGTGTACAAAGGATTAAACTCACAAACAAGAATCTTCTATCCCAAGTATCATCAGATCTGCACACTCAGGAGCTAAAGCAGCTCCAAGTTTCACTGCAGCCACTCACTACCTAATGGGATTTCATACAGGATTAGGCTAGAAATGTGGATTTCTTTGACATTCCTAGTCGAGTCATAAAGAAATCTCCTTTTTCAAGCTAGTAGCTTTCCCCCCCACCTTTCATATTAGGAAAGGAAAATCAGGATTTAGAGATGCCATACAATCGTTGATAAAGCTATTCAGATTACACAGTGATAAGAACATATAATTCATAAACAAAGCTACATAGTAATGTCAAACTGAAATATAGATCTGCGTTGGGTATTCTCTATTGATTCAACCCTTCCTTGTATTTCAGCCAAATTCTCTTCTGCCTGGGAGCTTGTGTGAAGCACACAAGAACAGAATGTACCAGTGCAGCAAGGAACTTCTTTAACAGCCTCAGACATCAGAAACACCAAACACACACAAATATTAGAAAACACAGCCTGTATCTTCCTCAGTGAAGGAGAGAAAAATGAAGTTTTTGCCAAGACAGAACTCAGCTATTTCTTGTTGCACAGTCACACGTTTCTCATTAATCATTTCTAATTGACACTCAGCCAAAATTCCCCCCAATTTCCACTATTTACATGTCACATTACACTTTTTTTCCCCTGTTCCTACATCTTTGAGGTTTATGCATGCTCATGTTTTTAGGCAACTGCCTTGTTTTTGTGCTGCAGCCTCTTAGAAGTAAGACTAGGGAGTAAGAACCCCATAGCACAGGTGAGGAGTCCAAGCATCTTTTCAGGATAGGGTCTGAGGAGTCCTGATGGACAAGCTGCACATGGCCCTGAATGTACCCTCCCAGCTAAGAAGGTCACTTGTATACTGTACTAGCACAAGTGTAGCCATCTGGTCAAAGGAAATGGTTTATTCCATTTGGCACTGCCTCTGGAATACTATGGTACAGGCTTCTGGACAAGACACCAACACAGCATGGGGAGTCCAGCAGAATGATCATCAAGGAGCTGAGAGGAGCTAGGACATGAGGTGTGGTGAGGGTTTGACAGTATTGGGTTCATTCAGCCTTCAGAAGAGAATCCTAGAGTGGTTAGGGTTGGAAGGGAGCTCTGGAGCTCATCTAGTCCAACCCCCCTGCAGTGGNATGTAAAGATCCCTTTAATGTCCTCAAGGACCATCAGTGGGAAGGTGAAACAGCAGCATGACAAAAGGCAGCACACACAAGTTGAAACACAGAATATCTGGTTAGATGACAGAAAAAAATCATTCCCAGTGAAGTGGTCTAAGCCTGCAACAGGTCTCTGCCCTCAGAGAGAGTCAAAATCAACTAGGGAAGAGTCTGGTCAGCTTTGCTTTGAGGGGGGCATGGAGTTCCTCCAGAGGGATCTTTCTACCTGAACTCTACCAGAAACTCATTATTTTATCCATTAGCAATCCTAGGCAATGGATATCTTTGAGGACTGCAGACCATGGCCAGAAGCTGTACAGAAGCATCTGCAGCATCTCTGCCCAAGCAAGGAGCTTTGCTGCACCTGCTCACATCACTGCTCCAGTGCCTGCACACTGGAGTCTTGTCCCAAGGCAAACTGTGGGCAGCAGTGCTATGCTGGAACTGCATGGGCTGCTTCTGTGCCTGCAACAGGCCATGCAGAGCCAATCCTGCACAGCTAACTTGGGTAGCTTTGCATCCATTTAGGTGAGTGGCAACTCCTCATTCTTATGCTGCATCTCATAAGGCATTGGAGCATCTGTTCCAAAAGGCTTTAGATAGAATTTAACAAAAATCTACCTCATCATTTAGATGACATGATGCTCATCTAACACTAATAACTATATCATACATGTATGTTAAGTCCTTGAATCATCACCAAAAAAAAAAAAACCAACAACCCTCAATCTCTTTTTCTCACTGAAACCCTTCATGTTTGTTTTGGTTAAGCAAGGCTCAGCCTTCAATGGAATATTTTACCTGTAGTAAATCACAGTTACAAATGACACAGCTTTACATTATAGTTACAAATTCATGAACCATTAGCTACTGACCTGGTGATCTGATACCCTGCTTATAATAGCACCCACATTTTGTAAAGCATTTTTCATCAGCAGGACAGTATCATTATCCCCATTTTTTAACAGATGAAAAAAAAAAGAGCAGAGGCATAAAATAAGGAACTGATTGGATCAAGGTCATGTAGCAAGGCAGCAGCAGAGACAGGAATAAAAACAAGGTGGCCTAAGACCTAGTGCAATGTGCTTCACTGTCATTTCCTCACCCCAACATCCCTTTTGTCTGGGTTCCTGCATTTCAATTTACCCTCTCTCGAGTGCATTAACTTACTTTGAGGCACAAATATTCTAATTTTCTGGCTGTGTGACTGCTCCCTCTGTTGTGGTCTTTATGAGCACTCAGATACCTTTCTAGATGGTTAAAATGGGACATGAAAGATGTGGCAAATGAGATTATAGACACACTTTCTAAGATGATTTTAATGGTGACAAGGACTTGATTTCCTCATCCCTGTGAAGAAAGCTTGTAGTGTTGACAACTCTAACCAATTAGTACCTTCTTTGGCCTTCACTGTTTAGTAGTGCTCTGGAGAATTAATAAATATAAGCAGAGATGCCACAAAGATCTAGGATTCACCATATTGTTATTAACAGTCCTTCTAACTAGTTTTGGATTCCAACTTATTTTGGGGTTAGTCTTCATGACATGCTTGGTCAAAAGTTGTAATATTGAAGCTTTTTTCATTACAAATACATCCCAATTATCTTGAAGTTCCTGCTCTCAATTACTCAGGAAAAATGGGACATCTCCAGGAGAGGTTAGCAAGGATGCAGTGTATGGTTCTCCACACCTCAGATGTCTCACAGATCCCTGGTGAGATGGAAGAGGAACAGCAGACACTCTCAAGGACACAGCTCAGAGTTGTCTCTTACCAGGTGATAAACACAATGCCAAACCAGACAATAAATGCAATATGGAAGATGAGGCACGGGGTGGGGGAAAAAACCCACCAAAACCAAACCCAAAACACAGTATAAACTCAAACTCAGAGAGCAGTGAGAGCAAAAAGAGCATCACCAAATCTTGGCATGTGAGTGGAAAAGCCACAGCTGGCCATGGAGCCAGAAACTGGAGCAAGGCAGAGAAAAGAGCAGCCAGAAGGGAATCCTTTACTGGAGACCAACTGCAGTCAAAACAGGAATGAATCTGAAGATGAGAAGAGGAAGAACACTACATTTGGTGGAAGCTTCTGCCCTGCAGGGGAAGATAAGTGCTCTTGTAGCAGAGGAGTGTGAACCTAAACCCTGTTCTTATGGGCCAGGCCTCTTCTGCCTGCTCCAACATCATCAGTGGAACTGGGATGAGAAAAAACAGATATGTCTATTCTACCTATAGATATATGCCCTTTGAGTAACAAAGGAAGACATCTGACATGTTTTCTAAGAAAATGACATTATTTTGACATGAGGAATTCTTTTGATCAACATGGGAAGAGCTGAAAGCTCTGGCTGATGTCCCTCATCTGAATGCTCCTCAGGCTTAGCTCTACCTAATTTCTCAACTCCTCTGGGGCTAGTAAGGATCCATTCATAATCCCAAAGTCACCATTTGCTGCCACTTACAGAGACTTGGCAGCTTCATCTCTCCTAGTAAATCAAATACTACCCCAGACACACTCCTGAGCACTAGAACAGGAGCACAGACATCTTCAGTGGTTACAACTGCTCTTGAAATGCTTTTCACTCCTGCCAGCTAGCACTCTCCTAAACAATTTGTAGGCACAGTGCAGAAGTGAGAAACATTCCAGGAACCCTTCCCAAGAAGCAGGGAGATCTTGCCCCAAACTGCTTTGGGAGCTCAGAGAATTGACACCAACTGTGCTACCCAGGGAGACTCAGAGCATGGGAATGATTATTTAACAGTTTAGACACAGCCTAAAAATCCACTTCCAGTGGCACCCCACGTGAAATCAAGGCTCATCCTAGTGATGCCTTGGTTGCTGCACTCAAAAATACATCAGTAGACATACAGAACTGCCAGCAAAATAAGAAACAAATGCACATAGTCCCTTTTTTCCACTCTTCCTGACCAGTCTTTGGGGGGTTCTAAACTATCTAGGAACCCCTTCACCTCCTGCAAAGGATGCTCTCCAGTATCTTTCTTTTCTGCCCACTGAAGATGTCTGTGCTCCTATTCTAGTGCTCAGGAGTGTGTCTGGGGTAGTATTTGATTTACTAGGAGAGATGAAGCTGCCAAGTCTCTGTAAGTGGCAGCAAATGGTGACTTTGGGATTATGAATGGATCCTTACTAGCCCCAGAGGAGTTGAGAAATTAGGTAGAGCTAAGCCTGAGGAGCATTCAGATGAGGGACATCAGCTAGAGCTTTCAGCTCTTCCCAAGTCAGATAATATTGGGCAAAACCTTTTTTCTCAAGGCTGATTTGGCTTGCCCATCACCTCATCCTGAGCAGTCCTCCTGCTCCAGCCACACACACCTGTCCCCCAGTTTCCTTGTATCCAGACACAAGGAAAGATTCACCTGCAGACAACCAAGTGTCCAGCTGATCATTTAGAGACAGCACTGAGTGCAAGGGAAGGAGTTAAACCAGCACTTTGGGCTTTTGATTCTGGAGCTCTCCTTTTCTTGTGTAGGAAGAACAGGTAGCAAGTTCTTTCTTGAACCTCCCTGAATGCAGCCTAGGCTGAAGAGAAGCTTTAAAGTGAAGTCAAACTGACTTTACTCAACAGTCATGATGGAAAACAAGTGAGACTGACAGCTCCCTGGACCTTCTACTCTAGCTTTTTAAGGCATGAGGGAAAAGAATATCCCTCTGTGAGCTAAGCATCCATTGGAATGGCTTTTTCATCTATTTTTAACAGTCATTTATCTAATTGCTCTGCATTATGCTGCAGCACATCATGTTAAACCATGTTTTTACATGGCTGCATTAAAATTTCAGACATTTTATGACATAATCTCTGATGACATCTTTACTTGCTGGACTCATCCTGCAAGAACAATGCAAAAAAATCCCATCTACACCACCACAAAATCAGTTTTTCCTCTCATGCCTGCTTAGGATACAGGGATAGTAATATTACTTATCCATGGTTTCTCAGTCAGGATGTTATGATGGACTGAATTCTTTGTGGCATGAGGCTCAATTGCTTAGATCTGGCAGTCAGATGGAATTAGCAGAAAATAAAACCAGGCTAATCAAACAGAAATGGGGTTCTCCATTCTTATTGACTGCATTTGCCCAGTGTTATCTGTTAGGGCTGGGATCTCCCTGAGAGGAGAAACATGGAGAAGTGGCTGAAGTGAGTGGAAATGCCACATCCCTCCTGCTGTCAGGGAAAAATCAGAAGTGGGAAAAAAGGTCTAAATTATTAAATTAAATTAATTAAAAATCATTAAATCCTAAATCAGAAGGAAAATCAGAGAGAAGGCTGTTTAAACTCCATTTTCTCTGTATGAGTGACCTAATTTTTAATTTTAATTTTTATTGCTTCTGAGTGGTAACACATATTTACATTTACAACTGCATTTAAGCTATGATATTGTTGTAATACATGTTGTGTTCATATGGAACACAACAGCATGACTGTTAGCCAGCTATGAGACACAAAACACATGCAGGTGAAGCAGGCTTGGGACTCCTCATGCCACAATACTGTAGTGACCATTTCTGTAAAAAACTGCCTCATCAATTAGACTAATAGTTGATGAAGCATTAAAAAGGACACAATTCAGCTTTCACTGCTTGTGAGCAGCTCTTTCTGCAGCACTCTAAAAGCTTGTGCATCCCTATCTGCCACATACACCTCTGCTTCACACCTTTTAACCAGCCTGCTGAATTCACTAGCAAGAATCAGTTTATTTTATGAGGAAAAAGGGCAGCTTGCCTACAACTAGTCCTTTTTAACCTATTATCTCAGCAGATGCCTCAAGTGGAAGCGTGGCAGAAGATAACTAGGATTAGTTCCTCGTTGCAGCTTTCTCTTCCCTTTTTCCCCCCCGAAGATAATCAAGGACAAGGTGGCACGAGATAATTAGCTACAAGTATCATTAGCTCCCTTGAATCATCTCCATGAGTGATGCTGAGCTCCTGCAGGCAGCCCTGGCTTACAGGCTGAGGCTCCCAGGATTTGAAGCCAAGCAAGAGGCCCCACATCAGGGGCAGGAGCAGTTATGCATATGGATGACTACCAACTCCTCAGTGCTTGCAGCTCCTCCTTGCTGGGCTCAAGCAGCTTACCAGAGGGATGCCAGGCTGCTCCTTTGACCTCCTCTCTTTGGCTATTGGGAGGCTCTCCAAACAGCAGCCACTGTCTCCAAAAGCTACCATTTATTCCCTCTACAATAATAATAAATAAAGCAAACAAATAGGCAGGGAGCTCCCTATCTGAATGTGAGTAAATAACTGGCTTGCATTTGTAATTAATGGCTTTTGTACACCAAGTGCTGTACTGGAGATGGAAGATCAGAGTTTTGCCCAGCACTTGCACTCCAATTTTACTCTAGTGTGGATGTCAATCCCTGCTCTGAAACTGCATACCTAGAGGCAAGCTGAGAATTCCCTTAGCTAGCTCAACAAAAGGTTCCAATTCTCAAAGGGGTGAAACAGTTCCTCACTCCTGAAAAATAGCACATAAACAGGAATTGAAGAGCTTGACTTCACCTAATGAAGGTGAAAATTTTAATCTTAGTAATCCAGTGTCTCAGTTTCTCCATCATTAACACTATTGAGCTTTTTGGGGAAGTGGTTCTAGTTGCTTGGATGAGAAGCTCTGCATCTGCTAGGTATTCTTATTTACAACATGTTAGAGTGGGTGTCTCAGTTTCTTCATCATTAACACTATTGAGCTTTTTGGGAAGTGGTTCTAGTTGCTTGGATGAGCAGCTCTGCATCTGCTAGGTATTCTTATTTACTGTTAGAGTGGGTGCTCTTTTGGCATCTTGCAAGGTTAAGCCTTGACAATTCACTTTCTTCATGCAGCATCTTATTTCCAAACAGGGAAACAATATTATTAACAAAACCCATTTGGTACCTTCTCCAGACAACAAACACTTGTAACCTTGGCAGCTGGGTACATGTATATTTGGTACAAAATGATTCCTTCCTTTCTTCTCCAGCCAAAAATCAGTGTTGAGGTTCAATTTTTAACAAACAGGAGATCAAGATCCAGTTAGGTGATGATACAAACTCTGGGCATTGGTGAAAAGGGAAAATGACAAGTTAGGAGTTGTATATTTAGATTTGGCTGTTTTTGAAATAGGAAGAGCAGATTATTTGGTTTATAACACTGATTTACTCTGAATGTTACACTCTTAAATCCTTCTGGAGAAGAGCAGCCTGATTTAAGGCATCACTGAATGCAGCCATGAGCAAGAATCACCTCTTTCATTTTGCACCCCTAGTTTCTGTGCCAGTGACACAGCTAAGAAGGTTTTAGTAACCATGATAACCAGGGTGTAAAAAACTCCAAACCCCAAAGCCCTAGAGGATGCTGTGGTTCCAATGAAGCCTGTGGCACACAGGCACACTTTCTCCCTTCACTTCAATGCTTCCCTACTCCTGCACCTTACCAGTAGGCAGCACTGTTACATCTCTGGAGATGTGAGCAATGTTAATGACATCCAGTGCCATCTGCAACTTTCTACATCATACCTGACCTTTCCTTCCATTCAACCCTCATTATTTTTCCCTCACGCAGTGTTTCCATCTCCCACATTTTATTTAATAGAAGAAAATAAGAAGAAAAATCAAAAATGCTGGGAGAGATAGATATATATTTATTTTTTTTTTCCAAGCAGATCAAAAAATGGGCAATGGATCCTGGAATGGGAGATTGGATTGCATTCATCAATTAGCATAACTGGCACTGTTTAAAACGTGGCAATCTCTCCATCAAATGATGGATTAGCCTGGGTGAATTTCTCAGTATAGGAAATGATTCATTTCAGTATTGATTCAATAATTTAGACCTTAAAAGAACTGGCAGAATAAACAATGGTCCTGATCCTGAAAAACTCCTGTTCAAATGAAGAGCATAGGTGCCTTCAGTGATGCCTTAAATCAGACTGCTCTTCTCCAGAAGGATTTAGAGTGTAACATTCAGAGTAAATCAGTGTTATAAACCAAATAATCTGCTCTTCCTATTTCAAAAACAGCCAAATCTAAATATACAACTCCTAACTTGTCATTTTCCCTTTTCACCAATGCCCAGAGTTTGTATCATCACCTAACTGGATCTTGATCTCCTGTTTGTTAAAAATTGAACCTCAACACTGATTTTTGGCTGGAGAAGAAAGGAAGGAATCATTTTGTACCAAATATACGTGTACCCAGCTGCCAAGGTTACTGGCAGGGATTAATAAGTAGAGTTGCAAAGCAGAGATAATGAGTACTTCCATTAGAATGTGGAGATATTTTATAACTATTTAAATGTGTTGACACACACATTTATATGAGTAAAAGCTCACAAATAAATCAGTATTCCCTTAGATCACTGGTAAACAAGCTCTACTAGCTTCAACATCTTAGCAGTGCCAAAGAGTCTTTTTTTTTTTCCCCCCACTTTCTGTCCTACTTTCACACCAAAATTATAATTTCATATTTCCTAAAGAGGCACTGAAAAGGTAAAATGGGCCAACATCAAAATATAACAAGGAAGCAAAGATAAATTAGAGGAATTCTTTGGTTCTTTCACTAACTAATCAGAGATATACAGAAAAGGAGCTTTTAAGTTTAATGATACCTGCTCATTAAATGATGCTAAACACTCAAATACCACGAACAGCAGGGATTTTCAGTTTACATTAGAGAAAAAAATAAAAGGGTAAAAATGACTGAAGTTGGTCAGTTCAAGCTGATAGGGCACTTCAAATGAATAACAGAAGAATAAAAGAGACACTCTAGGTTAAATTAGGTTCTCCTATGCCTTTTCTTGAAAGTGCTTAACTTCACAAATTTTATTTGAATTAAGTAACCTGCCAAAATCAAAGCCTTGAATAGGGGTAAAGTTAAACAAGCAACTGTACTTCACAGTCAGTTTACCCATTAAACAGCACATAAAACCTCGACAGAAGAGGAGACGAGAGGGGGGAAACAGTTTGAGAAGGAGCATTTTTTCCTTGCCTAGGCAGGGAAAATGTCATCATCCCTTCCACACTCCTCAAGTAAAGCTGCACCACACAAGGAAATTACTCAGCTAGGCAACTTCATTCTTCTAAGAGTTTGCTTGCAAGAATCCTCTTTTTCTAAGTTCACTTTTATTACTCCTCATGTGAAATAAATAACACTTAGGTCTCACCATTGGACTGTGGCATTAAATTCATTAACCATTAATTACACTGTATTACCTGACTAAGAACTTTTGCAAATACCCTGCAAAGCACTTAGAAGAACACAAGCTATTTGAAGGCATCACAGAGGTGGAAAATATTGTCTGTGAGGATGATGGCTTCAAATCTTACTCAAAGTACATGTTAGACCCTCTGTTAATTTTGCTTAAAGGTGATCACATTTTCATTAAGAATAAACAAGAATTCCTTTGTTTTTTTACTAATAAAAATAGATATTTCAGATACACTCAGACATCAATCAAATGTTATTTCAACAAAAAAGGAAAGAAAGGACAAACTCCATTTTATCAAGGAGGCAAACTTCTCCTGAAAGACATATTTTAACTGAAAAACTCCAGTCCTGGAAGTGGATCCTGAAAGCATGGAAGGAATACCAACAAATCCAATTCCAGAGTAAGAGGTGAAGAGATATTTGCTCTCCTAACTGCTGACCCTTCAGATAGCTAACTCCAAGAGGATGAATCCATGCTTTCACCTAGCTAAGTGCCTCCACCTTTACACTATTCTCCAAACCAAAGTTGTTGTCTCAAAATACCATTCCATGCCTCAGAAAAACCACTAGACTGCTTTAATCTGCCCCAGCTCTAGCTGGCAGGATGCAGGAGAGCATCACCCATCCAGGAGCAATCTTAGCAAGGGGCACAGCTGGAGAATAACTAACAGTGCATGGAAACTCCATCTATATGGTGATAGGAGGACTCAGGTGTGAAACATCTCTGCTCTACAAAAGCTGCCCTAAAAACCCAAGGCAACTTAAGGAAGGGGAATGAGATAAAGCACATCAATAACATGATGATCATCATGATGCTGGGTATGTTTTATCCCCTACTTTAACTGATACTTCTATCTTAAGCAAATGAATAGTTCCCCTCGTGGCACAAAAAGCCAGGCAAAAATCTCTTGGCACTTGCAACCAATCTTCCAGCATCCATCAAGGGACAGGAAGAGTCTCCTGTGTGTGCTCAGAAGGACATAAAGGCTCTCCTACAGCTCCCTGCAGCATACAGAAGAGTCACTTATGTCTCCCCATGCCTTAGCAAGACAATCAGAGCTAACAAGGCCATGGTAGCTCAGCTAAACCTGCCCTGGCTTAATTCAAGTGAAAACAGCCAAGCATCTTCCACTGGTGAGAAACTCAGCAGTGAGGAACTGCCTCAGAGAGACTTCTCTCACTCACAATACCATCAGCATGCCTCTGAAAGAAGCATTGCTTGCACTCTGTTGCCATCTCCTCTGGCCATTCCAGGTGACACTGGAGAAGATCTCATGGCAAAGGTCTAAGGAGAGCATGAAGGAGCTTGCACTCTGTTGCCATTCCAGGTGACACTGGAGAAGATTTCATGCTAAAGGTCTAAGGAGAGCATGAAGAAGCTTGCACTCTGTTGCCATCTCCTCTGGCCATTCCAGGTGACACTGGAGAAGATTTCATGGCAGAGGTCTAAGGAGAGCATGAAGAAGCTTGCACTCTGTTGCCATCTCCTCTGGCCATTCCAGGTGACACTGGAGAAGATTTCATGGCAAAGGTCTAAGGAGAGCATGAAGGAGCTTGCACTCTGTTGCCATCTCCTCTGGCCATTCCAGGTGACACTGGAGAAGATTTCATGGCAAAGGTCTAAGGAGAGCATGAAGAAGCTTGCACTCTGTTGCCATTCCAGGTGACACTGGAGAAGATTTCATGCTAAAGGTCTAAGGAGAGCATGAAGAAGCTGAACTAGCACTACCAGTCTAATTAAACTGAAACTAGCATCCCACCTCAGAACAAAATCATGTGGACCTTTTCATGCAGGGAGAAGGAACTGATTTCATCTTTTTGTGGCCACCAACATCACAAAGAAAACAACTTTTTCATTAAGATCTAAAGTCACAGGAAATATAAGAAATGAGCAGCTAGGAAAAAAAAAACAACAACCAACCAAACAACTGTCCTTGCTTCCCAGGAAAACTAGCAAAGGATTAGTTAGGCTTCATTGAGAAAGTCATCTGTAAGACAGCATTGACAACTAACTCTGTGGTTGCAAGCTCAGATGCACTGAGTTGCACAGTTCACTAGTAAATATGGATGAGAACAAACAGGCTGTTGTTATCTTCCCTCTCATTAGTAGTTTTACTCCAAGGGGCTGCAAGGCTCAGCTGATGGAGACACTGTGTGAGCCACAGCAAGAGTCACCAGCCCCAAAGAACTCCCAGGCTGATCAAAGCCACCTGGCACAAGCATTCAAAGCCATTTTAGCCTTGCCTCAATTGGCACATTTTTATTCTCATTATTTCTGCAGCGTGTCTTACAACAAACATTTCCTTACCTAGTGTTCTGAACAAATTCTGCTCTCAGATTAAATCATGGCATTGCTTCTCACCGGGAAAAATTCACTAGTATAAAAGCAGAGTCAGAAAATTTGGGCTTGTTTGGGAACTTAGAAACTAAAAATGCACTTCTTGTGTTCACTTTACAAAGGCACAATCCATCAAGTAACTAAGCCTACCTGGTCCACTGTCTTACTTCATTACCTCTGTTTTTTCTTTTATATATTACTTCTGTTTATAGTCTGTTTATATACTTCTGTTTATAATTATAAATTATAATTATATAAATTATATGCTTACATAATTTATATAATTATAATTATTATTATATATTATAATAT
>VWZO01009767.1:593-33657 GCA_013396975.1 Bucco capensis
TGCGAGACTTCAGCCAGCTGTTCATAGAATATTTCATCTGCCTGCTCCTCTTGGTTGGGTGGTCTGTGGTAGACTCCCCGCACAAGATCTGCCTTATTTGCCTTCCTCTTCATTCTTGCCCATAACCACTCAATTTTATCACCGAAGTCAAGTTCTATACACTCAGACTCCCTAACATACAGGGCCACACCCCCACCTCTCCTTCCTTGTCTATCCCTCCTGAAGAGCTTATATCCATTCATCCCAGCATTCCAGTCATGACAATTGTCCCACCACGTTTCTGTGATGGCAACTACATCGTCGCTATCCTGCTGCACAATGGCCTGCAGCTCATCCTGCTTGTTGCCCATGCCACGTGCATTAGTGCAGATGCACTTGATCTGGGCTATTGATTTCACCACAATCCTTTGTCCTTTACCCCTAGTCTCATTACTGGTGGGCCAGGTTATATTCCCTTCCCGCTTCAATTCTAGTTTCCCAGCCGTTTCCATGCTTAATAACATATTATTGAGCCCTATGTTCTGTTTTTCCCTGTACCACTGTTAATTGCCTTGAGTAGGACAGCAGGCTGAAGGCTGTCCTTAGGCTCATCTCTAGTGAGCCTGGTTTTATCCCCTTCCCGCTTTGAGCCTAGTTTAAAGCCCTTTCAACAAGCCCTGCCAACTCCTGTGCGAGGATCCTTTTTCACCTTTGAGACAGATGTATTCCATCTGTTGCCAGCAGACCTGGTGCCATATAAACTTCCCCATGATCGAAGAACCCAAAATTTCATGGTGGCACCAGTCTCTAAGCCACATGTTAATCAGGTGCATTTTCCACCCTCTTTCAGTGTTTTTCCCTACCACTTGAGGGATTGATGAGAACACAACTTCACTGACTTCAACTGGTCTTGTGCATCTGGGCTTAACCAAGACATACAAGCCAAGGTCCCAGTTCTTTGCTCTTTTGGCCCATATGCATATCTTGTTCCCTTTGATGTTTCCAGTGGTCATCTTCTCATACCGTGGTGAGCAATGGATCATTTAGTTCTGTCCTGGACACAGCAGTAAAGGCAATTTTCAAATTTCAAAATTCAATTTTCTTTCCGGAAATATTGTGCTAGTAAACCACGATTAAAATTCCTAAGGAAATATGCAATAGTTAAAACAAATGCAATTAATAAATTCTTTTGTAAGCAGCAGTTAACTCATCTTCTGTATTGAGTGGTCCAGTCAATCTCTTTTCATCTGTGAGCCTGTTCAGTGTTCCATACTTACAAATGATGGCAGACATGACAGTAACATACCATACAGTATCCTTAGTTCACCATCGTCCTGCTCCAGACTTTATCATTTCCCACTACACACTGTGTGTTCTTTGAGATGATCTATATGAAATGCCTAAGAAGTCATGTGATTATTTCAAAGAAGTGGTTTACATGATATCCTTTCCTCAGTTTTGTATCTCTTTCCCTTTTTGCTTGATAGATGGTCTCTAGCTAAGTGCCTGGTCTTGGTTACTTCTTGGTATCTTCTATTCATCTTTTTCATTTTCTTGTAATATTTTGTCATAGATTTTACCAGTTTACCAGTTCGTTGGTTTTAATTAATTTCTAACTGTATTCTCGTCTGAGAAAGACGTAGCTTTCTGTGAAACACACATTATTTATTGTACAAATCCCTTTCAGAATCTATACTGTTGTCAGGTTTTGGTTTTCACCTCTTGTTTTTCTAGTAAAAAAATATGGCTTTGAAGTTTTCTTTGTAAAACTTATCCGTACTTCCCTCTCATACCTCCTCTGCAGTGCCAGAAATAATCTTTCCAACAAACACTTGCTCTTTGTTCAGGAATGTTTCTTTATTTTAGTTTATTATTATTATTGTTGTTGTTATTTATTGTTGATATTGTTATAATTTCTGTAAAAAATCCTCTGAGAGTTCAATAGAACCAACTGAAAACATATAGAAGTGAATAGGTTCCTTCCAAATGATATCAATAACCTCCCTAGGAAAGCAGTATTTTCTTGTCATTTGTCTTTAAAAGAGTTCAGTGACTATGTTGTATAAAATATCAATATAGTAGTGACTGGCTGCATAGGCACTATTTTCTAACCTGTCATAAGCAATAATTGGTTTATAACATGAAAAGTAATACTTATATTTCAGATCACCTACTTGCTTCTGTGATGTCTAAAATCACTTATAATAAGGCATCAAAAAGAAAGAACTGCACAAAATTGCACAGACATTTTAAAGTCCTATATTTTCACCAAATTAAATGAATAAATAGCTCCCACATTTTGAGAAGCTCCAAACAGAGCCAAAATTAATTTATATATTTGGGCTTTTATTCTTAGTCCACTGGAGTTATCAATAAGTTCCTCATGATTTAAAAATTAGGAGCCATCTGGAGAAATTCTTTAACATAAAAGTTAAAAAGTCTTCTAAATGATTTTTTGGCCATTGAACTTCAATGAATATTGTAGAAACATTCCTTTGTATATGCTTTGAGTTGAGTGTTCAGCAGGCCACTGAGAATGTGAACAGTGGTGTGCACTTGTCAGTGATTTGTATTTCTTTCATTCCCACTGTATGGCAACCAAGCTGCAAGAAGTGTGGAATTAGCCCCATCTGAAACTATAGCATGAAAGGTGCAAGTCCAATTGAAGATTTTGGATTTAGAGAAAACTGAAGAAAAGAGTTTGTGATGTTCAGACCCAGGCAGCCTAAGAGAAGTTTAGTTCCTGAGCCTCCTTCCTGGAGCATTACACAGAAACTGTTTTCAATCATTCTCCAGTGGCATTTTTAATTATCTTACTACAACTCAAGTTAAATGTAATTTGAATACATCTTAGAGACTGTGTCCCCACTGGGGCTTGAGCAAAGATTAGGTATATTTCCACTCATCTTCCTGTCACGGTTAACCTAACTCTCTGATATCTTGATTTCTGAGATATTCAGAAGAATTTGGGTGTCTCAGTAACTCTGCAGTCAAAACAAACACGCTCATTTTGGGGGTGGGGATTAAGTGATGCTTGAAAAATGTAGTCTTAATCACCTTCTCAGACAGCAAAGGAAGGCCATCTAAATAAACAAATATAGCAGAAATTAGGCAATCTGAATAAGGAGTAATTGTTATTTCTAGCTTATGAATCTATTGATTCTTCGTACTAAATTAACAGGATGAGTGAAACAGTATTGGTTGATCACAGTAATCCTTGTGAGCTTCAAATAATATATTTAAAATGCAAAAATAATAAATACAGTTGGCAATGCTATCTTAATTTGATACTGTTACACAGAATTAC
Organism: Bucco capensis; assembly: GCA_013396975.1. Lineage (NCBI taxonomy): Eukaryota > Metazoa > Chordata > Aves > Piciformes > Bucconidae > Bucco > Bucco capensis. The sequence goes on from VWZO01009767.1 coordinate 3,880, forward strand.
ATATAGGAACACCTTTAAAAACGGGAATGCCAACATATACTAGCTTCAAAATTAATTTCTTTAACAAATAAGGAAAGTGAATGCACTCCTTAAATTCAAGTAAGGTATTAAGTAGCGATTAGATTAGGTCAGACATACAGGTTCATTATAAGATTCATATGATTTTCTTACCAGAAGCACTCAATTAATTACACAATTAAGTTTTAGATTGTTTTCACTACTTAGAGATAACTTATTACAATTCCAATTTAACTGGTCATCTTTAAAAGTGCTATTAGATCCTAATTCACATTCAAACTGATATTAAAAAACTACCATTCTCTAACCCAAAGAAAGATGCTGAGAACCGTATGAATTAATTGTAAATACGTCTGTAGAAAAATAATTCAAAAATTCAGATACCAGGTCAGAATTAAGCCATCACATATTTTTTAAAAAATGGAAAGAATGTACCAATTTACAAGGCCATTTCACAAAATCAGTTACATATTCTGGTAATTAAACATGATTATTATAAAATGTTGATTTTCATTTATTTCTAAGAATAGGAGTATATTATTAAAATCACAAAATATTCATCTTGAAAAAATATCTTAATGATTAAAGTACTAAACTCTGAAGAAGTTACTGTCATGGAATTTCAAATTTATAGAGTAATATTGCTTTAGAATTTTGATATTTAATGTTTTCAAAAGTTAATGTTCCCTGTTCTTCTCCATCTATGATTCTGTTTAAAGGAAGAAAAGAAAAACATGTAGAAAAAATCCCAGTCCGAGCATCATTAAGAACTGAATTTTATGCTCAGTAATGTCTCTTGTTGACATTTCTAATTAAAATACTTTTTCAACTGCAAAATTCCAGAATTTATAGATCACCAGAAGAAAAAAAACCCTTTGTTATATAAAAACAAAATATAAAAAATAAATCAATGCCTTTGCTGAAGTGAACTAGTAGAGATCCACTAAGATGAATGGTGCCAGCTTGATTACTATGATTGCTACTCAAAATTTGTCTTAGATATGTGAAAATATATGTGGGACAATCTACATGTAGGAAACAACATTCAAGTGACTGTTACATCTTGCTTTTCTTTATAGAAAAAATGAGTTGATACAAAACCACAAAGCTGTTGCTCAGGCACAGAGATGAGGAAGCACAATCTGTTCCTGACATAAGTCAAGGCTAAAAAAAGCACTGTGGAATTTGATTGCTAAAGGATGACCAATGCTAAGCTGCTGGCCTTTGATTTTGTCCTCAACCCCAATTTCTCTCACTGCTTTTTTCTGCAACCAATTTAAGACATAGCCTGCTTGTTCAGCAGAGGAGCTAGCAAGTCCTCTCTCTTCTGTCAGTTTTACATTAGCCATAGTTGCATATTACAGAAAGAATACTATGACCGTGAGTAGACATCCATAACTGCATTATCTACTCATCTTGCCAAGTAATAGTTGAACCTACAATGGTTTAGGAGAAATTAGTTGACCCATCAATCTTCCTATAGGAACACACTGCCCTGCAAAGGAATATTTGCATCAGGCCACATATGAATTTAGGCCTAGTCTCTCTGTGATAGTGATTTACTGCTTAATCCCAGTTATGCTGAAGTTTTCTGAAAAGGCAATCTGTCCAACAAGAGCTCTACTAAGAAAACCATTTTTGGAGTTAGCTGCTACAATATCAGGAGCATTAAAAATTACAACTAGATTAGATCAAATAGATATTTATTTCAGAACAGCTGTTTTGTGGCAGGAATTTTACTTACAGATTGTTACGATGACCTAAAGGCAACAGTTTCAAGCATAGCAGTATCCTGAGAAAGCCAGCATTTGAAAAATGAACATGTTAAGTATACGTGTTATTTTTTAAAGCACAAAGCACTGAGTTAGGGCAGCTTCTACTGAAATCAATAGAAGCTTTCTTTGAAGTTCAGTGAAAGTATAATGGGCTATTATTTGAGTCCTTTGAAAAAAATCTTCTAGTTGCCAGTGCCTCTTGTATGTATATATACTGTAGCACAGCTGTGCATATAGACTATAATGTATATAGACTGTAAGATTAAAATGTCTTCTTGAAACCATCAAACTACAGCACCATCTTTTATGATAGTCTACTTTTTTATGCTTTCACTCAATCAAGTATTTAAAAAGGGGTCATTTTAGGGCATTAGATACAATTCCTTCAATTTCAGCAACTGCAGATCTTGAAGGAATGTACAAGGTTTTTAATCTGTTCTGTTGCATTGCGGTGGATATAGTTGTATCTATTCATAATTCTCACAGTTCTGTGATAATGAACCTTTTAATTGTGACGTTATGAGTGTCTTAAAGATATGACCAAATGAGTTGATCTGCCACATTTTTTAACTGAAGATGGTATTCATTCATTCACTCTCACAGAAATTATTTCACTGATCCTTTTGCACAGTTATCTGAAACAGGAATACATCTGACATTTGGAAGTCTGTTCTGGATGAAATTTCTGAAAACACTCATGCCTTTGATGAATGTCAGATTTCATTGTCTTTTCATTTCCTAATATGTAATGTGAATTCAGAGCAAGAATGCTTTCAGTGTGCTTTATAAATGTCTTCTGAATGTAAGATGTTAATCAGAATTTTAAAATATGAGAAAGCCAGACTGTACATTTTTAATTCAACTGTTCTAGGATGTCAGAGACTTTGAAAATCACTTCTGTTTAGCACAGGTAATTCTGTGCAAAGAGACTGTTGAAGTAGATCTTGCAGGCTGTCTTCAGAATTAATTAATTAATTAATTAATTTTGTATGTCTGCTAGTACACTCTCTGTATGTGAGCTGAAATACATTTTTCAGTACAGCCATAACAACTCTGGTTGCTCTTATCATCAACTCCATGTTCTGTTCACATTTGATCTAGCTGGACCCATATTAAGGCTTTTACCAAACTCTGTTTTGGTAAATACGTTGGATACATTGAGAAACCTTACTCCTGTCTCTCCTGTATGATTTGATAGCTTGTAAAAAACTTCTGCATAAAGTTGTAAAGCAAGAATCTGTGTTCTAAACTATGTTGGTGTCATTTTTTTTTTCTTACTCTGACTGTATTTTAAATGCTGTTGTGCATTATTTTATTTCTAATGCATAATAAATGAGCACATCATTTAGGGTCTTCTTGGTTTCAGGCGTTCCATTTCCTCTGACAGGTTTTACAAACTAATTCAGTTTTTACAGATGCTCACACTGATAGGCAAAAAATATATTAAATGTAATCTGAGGTGGGATTTGGTCTCAGTATGTTAATTTCACTTTAGTGGAAATATTCCCTTGTTCTAAGCAAAGTCAAAGTTTTACTAAGATTTTAGCATTTAGCACATATTTGAAGTGAATAATATAAATACAGTGTACAGTATGTATACTGTATGCATATGGATATAGATATGGTTCTTGCCCAAATGCTTTACTGTCTGTTTTCATTATTTTTAGAAAGTATGTGTTGAAATATATGAGTATAGTGAGAAATAGTGTCTGTGTTCCTACTTATATGTAATAAGCCTTTACAGACCCATCTTAGAGTGAATGTTTATATACATCTATAAAGTAATTGACAGAGTAGCAGAAGTAATGTGTAGTTTAAGCAGTAAGTGGTATTGCCTATTTTCCAATTGTTTTTGGAAAATAAACAAGCAAACTCATGTATGTGCCAAATTTATTTTCATTTAGAACAGAAAAACAGTATTTCTGTATTTTGGCTGATCAAAACCACTAGAATTCCTGCTTAACAGAAGATAGCTAAGTCCAGAATGGATTAACATATTGAATATGAATTCTTAATTAAAATGAAAGTGAGATTTTTCTTCATGCAGGACAGTAATTAACCACAATGTAGCCAGGCATCAGCTGAATTTTTGAAACTGTAAGATTGATGAGGCATTAGGAACAACAGGTCTAGTGTTATAAAAATAAACTCCATTAAAGAAGAGTATACAGTTTCATCTTTCTGTGTTGCCCTTACATGAGCAGCATCACTGAATCTCATTTGCTTCTTAGAAACTATATTTTCCAAGGAAATAAAGGAAATCTCAGGAAAAGGTATACTGACCAAAAAGGCTGGTAACTGACCACCCTGATTCTTATGAATCTTTGGTGCTAATCTCAGAATGTAAAGTATCAACTCATAAGCATTATTACTAACTAATCATGATGTTAAAGTATTTTACTGAAGACTTAAGTGAAGCCCCTGTTTCTTGGACAGAGTACAGTGCTGCATCACAGTAACATTAAAAGAGTCTATGTCTTGAAAAAATCCTTAGGTACTATATTGGACACTTCTGACTGAACTTAGGCAAATTAAAGCCTCCCAGCTAAGGCATTTCAGTAAACTCATATACCAGTAACCCCAATAATTTATTGTATGTTGGATGTATTTAGAAGCCTTTGGACTGGACAGACCCTGAAGAAACCAAACTCTTCTATGACTTTAGCCTACCCAGGAGACCCACATGTTCCTAAATCAGAAGGTCTCTGATCTCATGGGCATGTTTGCTTCCTTCTGATTCCATATTACAGCTCTGTGTGGCTAAGGATCCCCTACACATAGAAGACAACTGAAGAAGAGGAGGACTCCTCTTTTTCTGCCTTGCGTCTCCTTCCTGAGCTGCCTGTGTCTGGGCTGTGATGGTGACTATTACCCACCAAGTGTTTCCAAGTGCACAGGGAACTTATTCCAAAAGCAAGAATGAAAAGGAATAGTGCTCTGTACTAGTGTTAATGAGTGGAGGTAGAGGTCCTTATCAATCAGCTGTCTAAGAAGAACCTGTTCAAAGTCAGGAAATGCCATAGAAAGGCTTTTAACATTTATATGGCAAAACCCAAAGTAATTCTGTTGTAAAGAAAATGCTATTAGTGTATTTTGAAAGTATAAATCTTACATATCTATTTGTAATATTTATTCCTGTGAAAATGCAGCATATTCTGTTTGTCTCTAGTATTTGTCTGTGAATAATTTCCAGATCAGTTCCATTATTTGAAAATCATGAATATTTGTAAAATACTCCAGGCTAATTATTTGTTCACAGCTCATTTTAGTATTCATCGTTAGTGGCTGAGCAATTAGATGCCTACCCATTGGGAGAATCTAATTTGTTTTAAAAATTGCTTTGCTGAGTCAGAACTAGCTAGTATATAACCTTTTCAGTTGGAAAATAATGGAGAATAAGCTACTTAATGCCACCTTATAATTACTGAATAAAATATAGGAATATTAAAATGCCATTCTAAATGAATATCAATCACAGAAATCTTTTCTAAATGCCAAATAATGTGAACATTGAACACTAATATGCAAAATAATTTTTTCAGAAATAACATACATCTCTCTCATTGTTGAGCCAATTATAATACTAATCTGTACTAATAAATTGGTTTCATTCCTAGTCCTTTCAAATTCCTTTATAAAATGTCGTATCTGTAACTCAGAAATGCCTTATTACAACTAAATATTTGTATTAGCAATGGAATAAGAAAACCTTTGCAATTACTAAATGTAGAAATTTTAGGTTATGCTAAAAACCTTTTAAAAGCAATTAAAAGGAAAATTTTCAGCTTCAGCAAGTTTTTTAATGCTTTCAAACTCTTCTAGGCTACTGTTGTGTATAGACTTTTTTTTTTTTTTAATTTAAAGAAATGATCCAGATACAAAAACTTCATTTAATCAACTGCCTAAGTGTAAGGCAACATTGCAGTTTATGAAATATTAATGAAATCAAAGTAGTGCTTCCTTGGAAGGAAAAATAAATCAAAGATTTCAGAATTCACAAGGATATAATTTTTTAAGTGGCTGGGAACGTGAGATGAGGAAAGGCTGGAGACAGGATCTGATCACTACTCATGCTGAAGGCAGTGGGCTTTTTGCCATTAACTGTGAATGGTGAATTTCATCAAGCTGTTTCATACTACAGCAGCAGCAGAAGCTTTTTAAGATGCTTTCAGAACCCATCGTATATCCAAGTTACCAATTAATTTTTTACTTTACATCTTATTTGGAAATGTAAATAGAACTTTTGAGGTTTTTTAATAAAACTGATTTTGTCTTTCTAACCTGAAAGGTGATCAAAGAGTTGGTGTATATATATTACTGTCAAGCAAGTATCAATGCTAACTAATGAATGATAGTTATTCTTATTAAATTGTCTTTAATATTAACATAGTGCTATACTGGCATGTCACTCATACAAATGAAAAAATATTGCAAAATTAAAAGGACTGTCTACAAAGTTTTTATCAGACAGAGAAATCAAGTAAACAGATAGCTTTTTCATAATTTGATTGCCAGGCACAGTCTGAAAATCACTTGGAGTCTCCTGTGGCCCCTGGTGCAAAACTGTGCTGACAGCAGAGGGAGCATTAAACTCATTGCCCACGGTAAAGTGTGGGGAGTGATACCCATGTTCCTATAATCCTTGTATGGGTAGGATGAGCTCATTAGCCTTCTGGCAGTCATCCTAGGAGAGGGACAACTCTGATTGCAAACCCGGGCAGATGGAGCTCATTTAGCCCTGTAAGGCCTTCCATCTAAGAGGTTAAACCTCCATCCTAAGGACTTTGCTGCCAGCGTTCAAGCTTGCTAGGTCCTGGAAGATGAACCTTAGGACTAAAGGGCGGGTCCAGCTCTGCGCATGCTGTGTCTCACCTAAAAAAATCCATTGTGCAGGCTCGAGGGTGCTATCCGCTATCCTCTTTTTATCAGCGCGCTTGGAAAAGGCGCTGATGGGGAGCGTGGATGAAGCCCTCCCTGGATCTTTGTTCACAAAGCCTAGCCGTGATGATGATGAATTAGATTGCAATGACTAAGTATTTGGGCACTGTTACCTGCACATTTGCTGGAAATGATATCAGAGGTCATTAAAAGGTCAGGACTAAGCAGTTTTCCAGAAGTTTGAAATAGTCAGATTTGACTTTGTTTCTTGTGTGTTGCATGTTCTAAAGGATGATTTCCAAGAATATGGTAATTATTTTGTAGAGGAGTGTTGGAGGACAGAAGAGTGACTTGAAATATAGAAGATGTCCAGTTAATGTCAAGCTGACAGATCTTATGTTGACTTACATTCATATCTAACATTAAGATCTAATTATTACTAGATCTAATTATTAGATCTATTTATTTCTAATGATTTTAAAACAATATATAAATCAGCACTAGTGTTTCCAGCTGTCTTACCACAAAAAGCACTGCATAAAATACTATTTTTCTACAATAAATGACAATGATGGTTGTTCTCTCAAAAATTGTGGTTTTTTTCCTAGTCTAAAACATACATGTGCAGTTGGCAAGGGGATGCTCTGTGTTTCACAATCGACTTTGCTCTGGGATTTACCTGTTTTGACAGCAAAACAAAGGTAAGAGGAAATAGAAAAGACAACATGATTCTGTTTTATTTTACTGTTATGGAACTCAACAATAACTGGTCATTTTTTATACTGATATTGAGCATCTCTTCCTCATATGTATTGTACTTTTTATTTATATAGTACTACTGGAATGTAGTCAGTTTACTACTTCAAAAGTACAATTATAATTGTGCTTTAGCATATAAAGAAAAATTTTGGAGAAGGCTATAAAGAAAGCAATTTCCTTTATAAGTAATCAAAGCAAAGGAAGGTTATATTTAGCAGAGAACTTGGTTTCTTATAGTGAAAAAAACCTTGAAATTTCTAGATTACCAGACATGAAAAAAATGAAGTATGCCTGGTTCTGTTTGTTTTCAAACTACAGATACCAAATAGGATGGATTAATTATTTTTCCATCATAAGAAATTTAGGCCATGTCTAAAATAAACAGAATGATGGCAAGTGCATTTCAAAGTCATAATCTCTAAGACTAAATTCATTTATCTTGCAAAACACTCTATATATAAAGTGCCTACAGGATATGGTTTATGATACATGCTAAGTTCCAAGCTTTTTCTGTAATTTTACTATTTTATATGTAACACTGTGATATATTAAACTATTCTAAATGGATTTATACATTTGTTTGCCAGTAGAAATAAACATACATACAAAAACTGTTTCTACATTAATAGAAGGTCTGTCCTCAGAAATATGGTCTTCGATTCCAAACTGAAAGGACTTTTTAAATATATGTTAAAGAAATTCAGCCAATCATTCTGAGTTAAGAGGAAACACACTGAATTATGAAATATTGAGACAGAGTCTAGGTTTTGTGTGTTGGTATTTTGGGATGCTGTGACCAAAATGCACAAGATCATTTAAATCTCTGTGCAGAGAAGCAATGACTAAGATTATTTTTATTTGAAAATTTAGACTAATTGAAGTAAGTGTGCTATCCTATGAGGTAGCATAAAATTTCAGGAAATATATTTGCATACCTTTTTGTGCCTCAGGTGATACTGCATTCTGAAATTGTGCTTTTTGCACAACTGTATATATTTTACAGGTAGCCACAAATTAGCTATGAAAAGTAATCTCATTAGTTTAGACTGTAGAAAATGTTCCTTTTAAATGTGAAGACTGATTGGGTGTAATCCTACCTTTAAAATTACACACTTCTCTATTGATAAGTTTGAGGCATGGTGCCTTCCTTCAGTATTGAGGATGATGAGTATTTAGATCAACCTTTGTAGCTTACCTGAGGAGAAATAAAAAATACTACTACATAAATTGATTCTGTTGTTAAACTGTAAAAATTCTGAAGAGCTCAAGTACATTTATTATTCATATATCTGGGAGATGGAGATGTCCTCTGAATTCAGAAGGCTGAGTGAAGCAATAATGGATGGCTTCCACAGTTCATTTTACTTCCTGTAACTGTCTGCTGGAGTTAACTGTTGGCCCATACTTACAGCTTTTTCAGAATACTTCCTACTAACACTACTAACAGCTCATTAGGGACATGAAAATTTTGCTGACAAATTTATTTTTTCCTCAGGATAATGAATTTCAAAAAGTCACCTATTGATATAAAGTATGATCTTAAACTACAGGAGGTGTTCAATACAAGCTTATTAAAATAAAAGCCAGTCCCCCACCTATGACTCAGTTTGGCCCTCAAATGTTGGGCAACCAGCTCATGTACTCATTAAAAGATGTTCTTTTTTATAATCTGGAAAAATAACACAAAAAGGGCAGTGTGGTGAATTGACCCTGGCTGGATGCCACGGTCAATCAAAGCCACTTTATCACCCCTCTCCTCAGCTGGACCGGGCAGAAGTACATGATTGAAAGGCTCATGAGTCGGGCTAAGAACAGGGAGATCACTCAGCAATTACCATCACAGGCAAAACAGATTCGACTTGGGGAAATTAGTTAAATCCATTACTAATCAAATCAGAGCAGGGTAATGAACTAAATCTCAAAACACCTTTTGCCTACGCATTGCTTCTTCCTCGCTAAACTTTACTCTAGATTTTATCTCCTTTCTCTAAGCAGCACAGGGTGATGGGGAACGGATGTTGTGGTCAGTTCATCACATGTAGTTTCTGCTGGTTCTTCCTACTCAGGGGCAGAACTACTTACACTCTTGTCCTGCTCCAGCACCGAGTCCCTTGACTGGGAGACAGTCCTTCATGAACTTCTCCAATATGGGTCCTTACTGTGGGCTACAGTTCTTCATGAACTGCTCCAGCACGTGTACTTTCCATGGGATGCAGTCCTTCAGGAACAGACTGCTTCAAAATTGGACCTCATGGGGTCACAAGTCCTCCCAGCAAACATGCTCCAGCATGGGCTCCTTTCTCCACGGGGCTACAGGTCCTGCCAGGAGCCTGCTGCAGCACAGGCTTCCAACTGGATCACAGCATCCTCCATGGATCCATTTGTTCCAGCATGGGGTCCACCACAGACTGCAGGGTAGATATCTACTCCGTCATTAATCTCATGTGCTGCAGGGGAACAGCCTGCTTCACCATGATCTTCAGCACAGACTACAGGAGAACCTCTGCTTGGGTATTTGGAGTACGTCCTCCCTCTGCTTCTTCACTGACTTTGGTGTCTGCAGAGCTGTTTCTCGCACATGTTTTCACTCCACTCTTCTGGCAGCTGTTGTTTGTCAGTTTTTTTTCCCTTTCTTATACGTTATCCCAGAGATTCTACCACTGTTGCTAGTGGTGGGTCCATCTTGGAGCAGGCTGGCACTGTAGCCTCCCTACTACCAAAATCTTGTCATGGAAACCCAACATATTCAAGTGTCTTTTTAAGTGTCTTAAACATTTAAGTGTAAGTCATTTAAGTGTCTTTCAGAAAACTTTTCTAGAAGAGTTTTGAGGGATTTCTAAACATATTTGAAAGAATCACTTAATTTCCTACATTTTCTGTAAATAACAGTGCACTCACTTATAAAATTCCAATCAAAAAGCTATTCTTAAAATTCACCACTTGAACTCCTCCTGCTCGTGTCCACCCAGGGACGCCAATAAATTGTCCTGGTTTGACCAGAAGGAGTTAAGGATTTATTAGGGTCAAAAGGACAATCTCTTTGAGAGGGGCTCTGAGATGCCCCCTCTCCCCAAATGGGGACAGCAAAATAAAATAAAAGCGCCAGGCACACAGATAGTAAATTTTTAAGAATAGCTTTATCTATATTTAAATGATACAACAGTATGAAAAGAGAAATAATAGGGAAGGTGAAGTTGTTAGTTCAAGATGGCTTCAGCCCTTCCCCCTCCCACAATCACAGGCCCGACAGCCGGCACAGGCTCCCAAGCACATAAATCAATCACCCCTTCTTATCAGAACCTTCCGCTCCCCCCTCCCTTTCACCCCGGGAAGGGGAGACAGGGGTCGGCCCAGTTTAACTAGGAGATTAAAAGCAAATATATATATGTATATACATATACCCAGGAGGGAAGAGCTGAGACCGCAGAAAAGCCGCAGGAGCAAGGAAGGAAGAGAAAGAACTGGAAAAGCCAGATCCTTATATAAACAAGGATACGTCCTTCTTCACGTGACATACAGCTGTTCTTTTCATTTGTTCCCTTGCATGCTTACAGCCTTCAGTTCTCCAGGGAGCAACTCTGACTTTCATTTTCCTTATCAGCTCCTCCCGGCAAATTCTTTCGTGGGCAAAGGAAGGGGGGGGTGGGGGGGAAGAGATCCAGCTACTGCATTTTTTTAAAGAGGAAGCGTCTCTGTCCCTTGCCTGCTTGGAAAGCAGACTAGCCTCATTTCTTCAAAGGGAATATGACGTACAGAGGATCCTCGATGTCTCTTTCTCTTCAATTTTAGTCACCCTATGACACAGTCATCATGTGCTTAACTGACTCAGCTTTTACCATTTTGGGCTCATTATATTGACATTCTTGTGATCTTTATATCTGATAGTAGAGATTCTTTTTATCTTGTTCGCTTGGTTGGTTCACCTTCCCAATCTTGTGCATCCACCAGCTCATCTAATATAAAGGGATCCCAAAGTGTGCATTTTTTTTCCACCTTCCAGAGCTATCTACTTCTTTTCTTTTCCACACAGTATCAACTGTTAAGAAAAATGATGATTCTAGCAATGCCCATTATTGCTAAACTATTCATAAGTTCTTGATTCATCTCCACTTTAGGAGTTATATAGCAAACATCCAAATATCTTATTTAGATCCAAACTCATTTAAGCTTTGAATACTTTTCAGGTGCTCTAATTAGGCACTCTGGACCCAGTTAAAATCTCTTCATAAATGTAAAGTTTAAGCACCACAATAATGCTGATGCATAGTTGGGTTTTTCTTCATCTCTTGTATTTGCCTAAGTCAATAACTTTTATGTCTGCAAGGAACCAGGAGATGGTATCAGGTTTTTTGTGTCTTCTGTAAACACTTTTTTTATTTATATGATGTTACTTTTCAAACTATGAGTAAGGTTCTGAAGACGACTCTTAGCACTTGTCTACATGAAAAAAAATATTTTGCATTGAGGTACATTGGAAAATGGAACATAGCAACCTTTTTCCTGCCTGTGCTTTTGAAATAGCCTTCAAAGTATTTAAATTGTGTTTCCTCAGTAGTGTCTAGGGACTGAATCATATTTCATTGAGAATTTTCATTAAGTTTATAGACATTAAGGAAATATCAGGAGGAATTCCAGATGCATTTTGTTACATTGTGGGTTTTTTTAACATTGATCAGGTGATCAATAGAAAACACTCAGATAAACACAGAAAATTACCTTAGTTTCAAACATTATTTCCCAATATTTGTTTTTAAAAAGTATCTCCATAACTATTAAAACATACTTATTGGTCTAGAATTTGCCAATATTAGTAATATGCCATGCATAAACCCGTAATAGACCAAGAAATGTAGAATTATATATTTTACAACTATGTAAGTTAGAACATATTTTTGTGGTTTGTGAGATTACATTCAGTAGTGATATTTTTTGTTTTTCTATAGCTTATTTTATTTGAGGATTTCAAACCATGTTACACGCATACAGAAATTCACCTTTGCAACAGCTGCATGAGATGTTATTATCTACATTAGGCAGATGAGCCACATGAAATATGAAAGGTCAAGAAATGGTATAGAATTGTATGCATAGCGAAACTGATACAAATATCCTCATGGATCTTTCTAGAATTAAGCTTTTGCCATGGATTTTGATGTTATGTAGGCAACTGAAACATTTATGTTTCAGGGAATTTCTAGATAATTGTTTAATTGGTGAATATTAAGTAATTTTTTGCTTTTACATATGATTCAGAGCTGTTAATTTTATTTGTTGTGCAACCAGCCTGTTATCATGTGCTATGTTTATTGCCCTAATGCTTTATCTTAATACATAAGTGTTGATCATCAATCTGTATTTCTATGTAAGTGTGTAACAATCCTTAAACAAATTTTTCTCTCTTTAGAATGTGCTGTGGAGGTTTAAATTCTCTCAGCTCAAAGGCTCTTCAGATGATGGGAAAAAAAGAGTAAAACTTCTTTTTCAGAATCTAGACACCAAACAAATGGAGACAAAGGTAAGCAACATCTTCTTTCTCAGTTTAGTAAAAAATGAAATGGAATTACTCTCAAAGCATCACAAATAGCATTCACTACTGCACATGGATAGGGTGAACTCCACATCACAGTTTATCTTATTTCTTCCTGTTCTCTAGAAACTCCACAATAAACAGAACTGATGTAGTATCTATTAATTTGTTATACTATTTGTACAAGCCTGTTAACAGAGGTGTGTTATGATTCTGGTTTACTGTTTCAGAAAGATGATTTCTGTAAAGTTGTTTAGTAAACCTATAATAGATACAATATCTAAAAACTGTGTTTAAGAAGGATAAAGGAAAAGTAAAACTATTTAAATACTAACAGTAGCTCTGCAGATGTTTTGGACAGGGGAAGAAAGTGGTTTATTATGAAGTATTCCTGGATTGTAGCATTAATATGGAGGTTGTGCAGGCTGTGGTCAACTCTTCCTTGGATCAGCAATCTGGAATTCTTTGAGCTGGATTTGCCTTTTCATATCCCTTTGGTGGGGGACTCAAACCCGTATGATCTTCAGCCAGGTTGAGCATATTGACCACATCTCCTACACAGAAGAGATTCATATTGAAAAAGATACTTGCTTTTGTCTTTTCTGAACAGTTACAATTAAAAAAAAAAAAGACATGAAAACAAGAAGAAAAACGTGTTCTCTGAATACTTTAGTAGTAGGAGAGAGCTGAAGGCATGAAGGCAAGTAATAATTTGTAGTTTACTCTGGAAACTGAGCAATAGTGAATGAGAAGGATAGGTTATGTGGGTTTTGTGTGCGTGGTTTGGGGGTTTCTTTCTCTAGTTGTAAAAAGAAATGACATTGCATCCCATATTACAAGATTAAGGGGTTATAAACACAAATTGGAATATGGAAGAAAGGTCATCGAAATATTTTTAAGTATTATTTTTGCAGTATTTAGGAACTGGTGGAAATTACATTTGAAATGTCCAGGTAGATGAGTAAGATTACAGAGACAGAAAACATAGCAGCTTTTTGGTGTTTTGTTTGTTTGTTTGTTTTTGTTCTTAGAAAAAGGGGGATCAAGGAGAAGCATATGGGCCTACAGATCAGTCAGCCTATCTTTGATAATTGAAAAATAACATTATTAAATAAACACCAAGTTAATTAAATAAATATTTTGTAATTATAGAGAGAATAATAAAGTGATAGGAAATTATCAAGGTAGATTTTTGAGAAGAGACTGCAGCAAAACTTCCTCATTTCCATTTTATGACAGGCTAACTGTATGTATGTACGTATGGCTAGGCTTCGCGAACGAAGATCCAGGGAGGGCTCCACCCACGCTCCTCATCAGTGCCTTTTACAAGCACACTGATAAAAAGAGGATAGCGGATAGCACCCTCGAGCCTGCACAATGGATTTTTTTAGGTGAGACACAGCATGCGCAGAGCTGGACCCACCCCTTAGTCCTAAGGTTCATCTGCCAGGGACTAGCAAGCTTGGACACTGGCAGCTAAGTCCTTAGGACGGAGGTTTTATCAGAGTGTCCTTCTCTTAGATGGAAGGCCTTCCAGGGCTAAACGAGCTCCATCTGCCCGGGTTTGGAATCAGAGTTGTCCTTCTCCTAGGATGACTGCCAGAAGGCTAATGAGCTCATCCTACCCATACAAGGATTATAGGAACATGGGTATCACTCCCCACACTTTCCCGTGGGCAATGAGTTTAATGCTCCCTCTGCTGTCGGCACAGTTATCGCACCAGGGGCACAGCAGACCCCAAGTGATTTTCAGACTGTGCCTGAGCTAAACTGTAGCTACTGGAAAATAACACGACTTTTTTTTTTTTTTCCAACCACATTCTAATTGATCATTCCCTTTTCTTCTCATCTTATATTTTTTTGTTCCTTTTATACTCTGTGGAAGTGCAAAGATGCAATTAAATTTTAACAATTCATTCAGCTTAGAAAGAGAATGTAACTTTATTTATCTTTCTTCAGTACATTTGCTCTTTTACTAACTTGGTCTCAAATATTTCATTGCAGAAATAAATAAATTATAGTGCTGCTAGACAATTGTGAGCCACACTGAAGCTTCAACTAAATGCTGCTGGTCTCATACACTTCTTGTCTATCACAGATATTAATTAAAAGTCTTGCATATTTATCTGAGTGCTTTCAGTATGCTTTCTGCACTGACTTCAAGACTTAACTGTTCTGCAATTTCAGAGTGGTACTGTGGTACAATGTGATTTTGCAATTACACTATATGCAGCAAATTCTATTCTCTTTGAAACAGGAGAACTTCAGGGGAGTGAGCAAGGACAATTCAGCAACAATATTTACTTCTTTAGATTTACAGCATTCAGCTGAGCAGATATTTATTCCATATTAGATCAGTTGAGAGAGCTGTCAAATTAAGGAGAATGCAAGCAAAGCTCTCTCTTTACAGCAACATTAATCTCTAGCGTCAATAAACCATAATGTAGCACTCAGGCTCTTCTTTATTTTTAGTAACATGGGTCTTTTGTTGCTGAAGTCTGGCAGTTTACTACTGAACATCTTGCAATCTTGGAAAAACTTTTGCAAGATGATGTTAGAAAAGAGTTAGTATTTTGCCTGTGTGACAGGATTGGATAGTCTGACTGCTGTTAGCAATTTATTTTAATATTTGTTGGAATGAACTTACTTGACTGCTCTTAGACAAGCATCTCCAGAACAACTTTTCAGATTAGGTTCTTGTGCATTAGCACAGTTTGTATCCGCCAATGCAACATTTAAAAGTGTTTCAGATTTAGCAGTAGATCGTGGCATTTGGAATCACTCAAGCTGAAAATGAAAAGCCATCTAACTTCTCCAGATCCCTGTAGAACACTGTTAAAAGACTTAAGGACAATTGATAGAGATGGAATTCATTTGCCACTGAATGTTGGAATCATAGATCTGGTTCATATGCTTGCAGGGTAAGAGCACCATTTTACCTTGTCCTCCTTCTGCTCTTTGTGCAAATGACAGTCACAAAGACGAGGCCAGATATAAGCTTATAGCTGAAGAAGCTTTCATACTATAGCTGATAATTTATGTCTTTGTAACAGTCTCAACAAGCTGTGCAATATTAATACATTTGTTCTTCTCAAACATGATACAGCAACCAAGCCCTGGTACGCTTGCTGAGATACAGAACTGAATTTAGAATTTCCTTTCCCATGTTATCTGTTCTTTTATTTTTTACAAAAGATATCGTTATCATTTCAATCTAATTGAAATAATATGCTGAAGAACACAGTAATAATAGTTATGCTTTTGTCAACAACTAATAAACACTGAGGTTTACCAATGTCCTTAAAGAAATCATGACATGCACAGGGCATAATAACAGTATCTTTCAGTGTCTCCATTATCTGCCTTTTATGTGATACAGGCTCATGTCTTGTTCAAACAGTGATTCAACAGCTCTTAGATGTAATCGATAAAATTGTGTGCCTGGTAATAATACAACAGGCTTGTCAAACTCTTTATGATACGTAATTAATCCAACTCACATAGATGGCTGGATGAAGCAAGAACATATATTTTTCTTACTTGGATGTGCACATATAGTGATCAAGGTCAATGCAGCTCAGGATATATACTGAGCTTTTATATCGGCAGGCGGCTTTGCAAGCTTGTTCTTCCACTTCTTTAATCAGTTTTTTTTGTTCTCTTGTTGTCTTGCTTCTAGTGCATTTATTTTACTTAATCCGTTTATTAGGAGACATATTAAATTGAAGTAGCTTTGGTTAATGTAATATTAGACATGCACAGATTCTTCTAAATATACCAAAAAAATAAATTGACAGTCTTAGTTAAGGAAAAAAGCAGCAATCACAGATAACGTAAGCAAGCATAGCAGTGGTGTTACATCATACGGAGCAAATAAAATGATCAGTCGTCTGCCTTGCAGTATGTGGAGAGAAATGTTATTTTTAAAAAACTAAATAAAAAAGGAAAATAATTTGTCAGAGCAATAAATTTATTGGAAAGAAGTGTCATTGATGTTATTTTCTAGGAAAAATTCACATTACTTTCTAAACCTGTGGAGGCCAAATTTGCACCCTTAAAAGGATGTATTCAAGATAGTCTCTTGCTAAGAGACATATTGTGTCCATGTCCTCTGACTGTGCATCCCTATCTGTTACCAAATCCATATTTCCAAGCTAACCCCTAGTCCTCCTTCCCTTTCCCTGTGGTAATATGCATGGAAGCTAAATCCACCAGCAGAACATCAGTTCTCTGAGCAACCTCTATCCTGAGCCTGAACAGATCTGTACTCCAACTTCTGCTTTGGATATGCATGACTTTTACTCAACATCTGCACCTGACTAGACAGTTTCAGGGTTGTGAAAGCAGCCAGTACAGACTTCAAACATCCTTCAAACACAGAGCACAACAGTCTTACCCCTATTTGTGGTCTTCTGGGTCAAACATTACTGAGATAAGCTTAATTTCTGGCAACTTCAGGTGCATGAGGCCTTAGGTAAACCCCACTTCTCTGATAACCTCTGTAGCTGAATACATCTAACTGAGCCCTGCAAGAAGACACCTCCAGACACCTCTGTTCATCTTTTATGATCCCAGATTATCGCTCGCCCCCATGGATAACCTGGCATAAAACAATGAGCAATACTGCTCCTCTTTTAACTCTATGCAGATTATCTTTTATAGAAGTAAGAGCATATTATTATTATTCAAAAGGCTATTCACAACAGATTAGACAACTTATTTTAGGAGGGACTACTGCGGTTTTATCCATACTGTAATAGAAACAAAGAGAACTCTGCAGTAGGGACTATGGGAAGGACTGAGTCCCAGTGGCGAGACATTCCTGTCTGTGTGTTTTTCTGTCACAACACTCTTCACATAATGTTGCTTTCTGTGTTAGGTTACCTCTGATTCATTGCTTATTTTGATAAACTTATATAAATTAGAAGTGCATAAAGCCAGAGTAGAGAAATGGAAAGCTTTATGAAGGACTCCCTTCTCTCAGTTCATTTGGCTACATTTGGTCAGTGTGCTGAATGTCAAAAACTTAGGTGAAATTGTTGGATGATTTTATTTGAGTTTGGAGCAAATTGAAGATTAATGTGAGTGGGTTCATATTTTAAAATGTATTGCTTTTAAAGATGCTAATTTAGAAGATGTAAACCATTTCATTAATAATCATGAACGTGCACTTCATTTTAGTTTATAAAACTTAGTGAGAGTTAAATAATGGGACTTCTTTTTTTGTCTGAAAATTTATATTAATTTCATGTTAATTTTTACAGTATACATCTGTTGTCAATAAAATATATTTTAACAAGCTTATTCCTATACTTTCTCCAAAGCTATCAGTCAAAATAGAAAAAGCAGGAATTTTCTGCTCAATAGTATCAGAATAAAGATGACATGGTCTTAAATTCCTCAAAGTATTTTAACCAACATTCACCCTTCATTTTTCTTTCACAGTGAGATCTAATTTTGAATATGAGGCCCAAATGCTTACTTCAGCAACCAGATGTCAGTTATTAACAGTTACCTAAGTGCTTATTTTGATACAATTTCTAAATATATTTTTCTTCTATTAGGATAATTATTTTTTAATTTATTGACTAACAAGTATATAAATCAGAAGTTTGAGAGAGTTTTGCCTCTTCCCTCAGTGTTACCTGATTTTCACATTTAACTAGGTATGAATGATAATAAATAGTCTGGATCAGTGGGCTGAGGCCAGTGGGAAAGATATTGAGGCATTAGAGCATGTCCAGAGAAGGGCAATGAGGCTAGTGAAGGGTCTAAGAATAAATCATATGAGGAGCAGCTAAGGGAAGTAGAGTTGTTTAGCCTGGAGAAGAAGAGGCTCAGGGGAGACCTCATCTCTTTCTACAACTACCTGAAAGAAAGTTGTAGTGAGGTGGAGGTCAGTCTCCCAGGTTACCAGTAATAGGACAAGAGGAAGAGGCCTCAAGTTGCACCAGAGGAGGTCAAGATTGGATGTTAGGAAAAAATTCTTCACTGAAAGAGTTATTAGGCATTGGCACAGGCTGCCCAGGGAAGTGGTGGAGTCACCATCCCTGGAGGTGTTTACAAAATGTATAGATGTGGTACTTAAGGACATGGTTTAGTGGCATGCTGGTGATAGATGGTTGGACTTGATGATCTTAAAGGTCTCTTCCAACCTTAATGATTCTGTGGTTCTGTAAATAGCACATTCTGCTTATTGGTCACATTGGTTTATGCCCTGATATGTTTAATTAAGAGTGCTTTGTATTTGTGATTCTTTTATAGTCTTGGAAGTGTCAGTTTGTAAATTGTGTGAGATAACAAATTATAATAATTTGGTTTTAAAGTGCTTATTACTTCAGTTGTTGTCATAAAAAATGGCTGTACATTGTTTCTGAATTCAGATATTTATTCTTGGAAAGCTGTAGGAAAACCAGTCAGTAATTTCAGAGAAGATTTTTTGAAGGGAGAGGAGAGTAATTTCATTTATGTTAACACATTCTCAAAGTTGTTTAATTGAGAAATTCTTATTTTTCCAGGTTCTGGAAGGAGTTAAAATTTTTTTACATGGTGGTGACCCACCCAAGAAAAATCATTATGCTTATATAAAATCTCTACTTGCTTATTCTTTGCAGGATGTAGGTGCTGAAAGCATTAGTCTCTTAGGCTTGTGTGTGCACTGGGCAAGCACTATAAGGAGGACAGCTTGCTGCCAAAATGCCCACTGTCCCCTACCAGCTGCAGGCTTTACAAATAGTACTGTCATGTAAATTGAACATGTTTCCTGTAGTATGTTTGTTGTCCTTGTGTCGGAATATCACTCCGTTTCTATCTGGGGATATTGGGAAAAAGAAATTTAACTTGTGAACTGAACATGAAATATGTTATAAAAAGTAAAGGGAGTCTGAGTACTGTTTAGGAGTAACTCAGTCTTTATTAATTAGGGCATACAAATTTAATACTGAGCCGTATTTCTCTATTCAGGCTGTGGTGTGACTTTACCTTAGCTTCCACCCTGCCTCTGGCTTCCCAGCTTCCTTCTGTGATTCTCCTTCAGAGGCTGGCAAAGTATGTGTCCTCCTCATCCTCCCCAACTATGACTTAACTATGACATCAACCCCTAACATCCTTAACTTATCAAATACAGTATTTGCTATGTTTTTTGAAAGTTCAATCTTCATTGCCCAAGCTAAGTAAAATATAAACAATTAAACTGGAAACTGTTCACTGCAGCACTGACAGTGAACAAGGTGTGGATATACATCTTTTATTCTTAACGCTTTTAACTTCACAGTTCTTTGTAAAGATTCAAATTTTCATTTGAAGTCCATTCTTGTTTGCTGACTAGTCTGCTCTGCATTTATGTAAATTGTTTCTAAACCTGAATATGAATTAACATTTTTCTTCTTTTTTTTTTTTTCCCCTCTTACTTCCTCTTTCAGGAACTTGAATTTCAGGATCTGACAGCAGTTCTACACTGTATTCATTCTTTTATAGCAGCAAAAGTGGCATCTCTGGATCCAGTATTCATAGACAGCCAGAGTATTGCAAGGAAATATATGTACAGCAACTGATATCAGATTATATGTTGGTCTACCGAAAATTATTTTCTTACAGAAAGTAGTAACTTCATGCACAATACTGCAACTTTGTGATTTGATATGAGGTCAATAGATGTTTATCTGTAACATTAAGAATTTTCACAATCCATTGAACATTTTGAATGTTTAATTAACAAATATTGTCAAACTGAATCAGATTGTCATCTTTAGCATTAATCTAAAATTCTTTGTGAATATTAATTTGATAATGTTTATGGTGTCATTTTGATTTCTGCTTTCATGGTCATACATAATCCCTATTATTAGATAAAATTGTGGAATAATATTTGAGAAGTGTGTGTCCAAAATTTGGCCTCTATGTCTGTTTTGAAAAGTGCTGGGCACACAATTTCTACATACTTCTCTGTAGATAACTAATTATTGAAGACAACTGCCGTAGGGATTGAACTTTTAGCTTGCCTCTATGTGCATCAAAAATTATAATGCCGCAGTCCAGTTCTTTTAAGGCCTTTTTAAGGTTCTTTTTAAGCTCTGGCAAAAAAACTAAGTACTGTATTTCAGATCAAGGAAAAGACTTAAGCACACACTTGACTCTAAGCGTATTAAGTAGCCTCAGCTACTCATCTAATGCACAAGGTGATATTAAGATTGTATTCAAATATCATGGTAAGTCAACTGAAGAGCTTTAGACTCTTCTGAGCAGCCTAACTATAGGCTCTCAATTTTAGAAAACTTGTCATTGGGTTTTCTTAGCTATTAATAAAGCTTAGAATCATAGAATGCTTTGGGTTGGAAGGGACCTCTGGAGGTCATCTAGTCCAACCCCCCTGCACTGGGCAGGCACATCCCCAACTAGATCAGGTTGCCCAGAGCCCTGGCATCAATCATTCATTTATTCATCCTTAAATTGCCTTGATGCTATCCTTTGATGTGATACTCTGTATGAATGCTCCCTAGTGTTGGGTGAACATGCCAAAACATAAAGATTTTTGTGGGCCATCTAATTATTTTCCCTACAGCAATAACCCTGCTTTATATACAAGTGAAGTGGGTTTTGTCCTTGCTAAGGAAATAATACCTACTTTTGAACATATTCCTAACGTTCCCTCTGAAATCATCTTCTTATATGCACAGATAATACTTCCTGATATTGAAAAATTGTATAAAAGGAAGACATTTTAATTTTAGGGCATATTCCCTGTAAGTAATACCAAATATTGCAGATTTCTACAACAAAAGCCTTGTTTATTCTCAAGTACAGTTTTGTAGCAGTGTAAGGCAATTTTTTTTTCCAAGAAAATAAAACAATCAGACTTCAAGCAAGAAGAATATCCTAAATACAATGGATATGGAGCAGATTCATCAAAGTCCTCCCTAAATTTTAAGAGTTCAGTAAAATATCCTGCTAAAGTAAAAGCCTAAAGGTACTGTATCCTAAGGAGAAGAGGTAGGTGCATTTAAAAGCTCTCAACTGTTTTTACATGACTTCAGTGCTCAAATTTAGTCTGAGAAGTTTCCCCTCTCAGGTCGTAGTGTAGTTAGTTATCCTGGCAAACTGTAATGCGGCCCCAGGCACTTACTTTGAATGGATGCTTATACATTCACCTAAAGCTTAGGCACAAATAGTGATTAAAGGAGGTGAGTCGATCCTACCATAAGGATTACCTGTTGCCAAGTGTTATCCACAGAAAAATTCACTTGAACAGTAGGGACTCTGTTTGCAGTTCCAGTGTTGTTTACGGTTTTAATATTCTTTGCAAGGAGACATAGTAGGACTGCTAAGTCCTATTAAAACAATATTTATGAATAACCAGCTCCCCTCTTGCTATATACAAATCTTGTAGTGGGAAAAAGATCTGGCTGCTCTAATATTACCTGTGATTATTTAGATTCCCCCAAATGGACCTAATAATTAAAATTGCTAAATATGCAGCTGTCTCCTCACTATAGGCCTCACTTTGAATTCCTGTACCTTTGAAGTTACTTTCTGGCAGTGAGTATATGTACAGATGATTGCTCTGCTTGGGCTGATGAGTGGAAGTAATTAAGCTGCAATAGATTGGTTATCTGCGGTTGTTTATCTGTTAATCTATCCTTTGACTTTTCAGGTCAAATACATTAGCCTCAATAGGAGCATGCTTCAGTGGTGGGTTTGAAATGAAACTAAGAATCTAGAAAAAATTTTGCAAAACATTGAGTGTGAAAAAAGCAAGCAGAAGTTACATTATGAGCAGAAAAAGGGTAAGAAAATAAGCACACTTGAAGCACTTGAAAAGTCTATTAAAGGCTATCTTTATTTTTTTATATTCTAATAATTTCAATTTCTAATATTATCAAACTAAGCTATTTATTTTGTACTCATGACAACATACTTATGCAGAGTGGAAAAGTCAGACTTTTTGTAGTTGTAGCATTTTCAAATATGAGAGGTCATTCAGGGCATCTTCCTGTTCAGTTGCAGTGTTTAATGTTTCTTTCTTTAAATGCCTGCCTAACACCTTTTGGCAGAATCCAGAGCCATCACCACTCTTACTGCTGGAGGCCCTACATCCTGCACATTGCCTATGCCATGTCAGAAAACAAGGATTCATCATTTTTAAATGCATTTTGTCTCAAATTTTTATTTAAGAGTGAAGAACAGTTTTAGGTTTAGACCCAGAAGAAAAATTCTTTCCTTCCTTCATTTAAAACTTAAAATTAAACTAAATGAGTCAAATATTCTGAAAAGCTGTCTTTAAGGGGAAAAAACTTCTTTCCTTAAACACAGAATTCCTAAGTCTTTGCTATGCCCTTAAGCCTCCATTAGTCAAACAGGATTACAAGCAGTTTACATCAGCAAGGTGCTAGAAGTGTTAAAGCACAGACCTCCTGCAGGAGATAAAGATTTATAAGGATTGTAAAGATGTTTCCAGGTTCTTCCATTTTAACAGCGGCACTTTCAGGGTGACCAGCCAGGCATGGAGAAATAGCCTTTTCTCATTACAAATTCCCATACTGCAGATCAGGGCAGAAACTAATTCACTGTCAGGAAGCATGAGAATGAGAGTCGTCTGATTCTTTGTGTTTCCTAATCACCTCAACTCCATATTATTCCACAATTTTAGCTGTGCATCCTTAACTTGTTCATCACCGTTATGATCATAGCACACAACACCATTTTCTCCGCTTTGAAAACGGTTCCTACTCATGCAGAAAACTACAGAGTGAAATATGTTGGGTTAATTCACTGCCTAAATTTTGTGAACTTGTCTCTTGTTCACCATGTACAGCCAAAAATGGGCTAATTTGAAGTTACATAATTTATAGTAAGAGACAAGTGTACTGGAATGACTTGTCATTTAGTTTCAAATATTTAAAGTTTACATATTTTTTTTTGTGTATGAGAAAACAATATTTGTGATACGGCATGTTACTACAGTCAGAAAGACAAACCTGAAGTAAAATCATCTTGTAAATGAGATAACTGGATTCCCAAGGCTTGTTCACAAAGATTTACAAAAACATAGATAAGTAGTTCTAATCTTCTCTTATTCATGGGTAACTTATTTCTGCTAAATCACCTTTCTTAATGCTATAGCTGTGTGCAATGGTTCTAATAAAGAGCAGACCCTAAACAATCTGTTAGACCACTGATATTTAGAACTAATTTTAAATATTGATTCAATGATGGAGAAGAACATTTTATTGAAACTATAAAACCACTCTCTCAAATCAAAAACTTGGGATGTGAATGGAGAAATAAGCTACCTAATGAGCTCCACTAGAACAACATGGAGCCAGGTGCTTGGGAACATTCTTTGTGTCCTGAGAAGCTGTTATGCAGATTAGAGCAGGCAGCATCCGCAATTATAAACATGGGAAGAGCAGGAAAAGAGAATTGTGGAACAATTCCTTGCACAGCAGGAGCAGAAATGCCACTCAATTATCAAGTAATAGTGGTTCTATGAGGAAAAGCAAAATCTTGTTTGTTGGGGTTTTTTTCCTTTTTGTGCTACTGAGTGATGTTGCAAATGCAAGTACTTTATCTCTTCTTGAAGCATGTAAATATATATCTCATGCTCTGTTCCCCAGATTATAATATCATCCATCCCTTCTGGGGGACGTTATTAACACTCTCTCAGAGGATGAAATTCTGTTCTTGAAGAGGTCAGGTGACTGCAGGTCACTGAAATTTTTCTCATCTCATTCCTTTGTGTTTGCTCATCCTGCAGCAGATGCCTGTTCACTAGTCATATTTCTGCTGTTTACTGTATTTTCTCACCTACAAGAGCATCCTTGGGTTGTTGAGGTTTTTTCACATTTTGTTCTAGTACCTCTTTTCGTTCCCTCTGGAAACCAAATGTTATGTTCTGTTAATTTATTCAAAATTTCGTACTTCAAACCCATATTTTGGAGCTCTTAGATCTCACTAAGACAGAGGGAGATAGGAGTTTAGCCCCTTTGGGAGCTTTCTGATAGCTCGCTGTATTGACATTACAAAATGACAGTTACCAAAAATCTACTTTGACGTGACACCAACTAGTATAAATAAATGTTTCATTATTTGCACTAATTTTGTTATCTTTGTTCCATTACGTTAAAAAACAATAAGTATTTGTTATATAACCCATGATTATAATAAAAAAAGAAGTAACAATTTATGATTTTTAGATGCTCAGATCTGTATTTCCCTTGTTATCCACTGGAATATCCAAGAAAATTAATGAAATACTATGCAAGAAGATTAACATTTTTAATTTAAGTTATTTTGGCATATTTCATAGTATATTAGTCTAATACTCATCCTGTTTCAATGGAAACAGGACTAATGTCTTAGGTTGGTAAGGATAATATACCATAAATCGTTTATGATTTCAAATTCAGGGCAGGGAATTTAAAGATCTCAGAACCTGCTCAAATTTCACTTAGCTGTAAAGAGATGAAGACAAGACATTATTCTTTGTGAAAGTAGTAAGTAAAAAGAAGAGAAAGCTAAGTGATTTCTCCTTATTTGAAAAAAGTAGTTGTATGTGCTTGAAATTTGTATCAAGTATATTGAAGTCTCTGGCACAGGAAAAGAAAAAAATCAAAATGAGCTGTACTATGGAATTAGCACAAGATTTTCCATTTTAAAGCAGTTTATACACAGTATAAATTCAGAAGTTTTTTTAAGAAGAAAAACACTTGATTTACTGTACTCTATTGCAGCTAACAGCTGTATCTTATTAAATGTTCCCTGACAGTTCATTAGCTTTGTCCTAAAAAAACATTAATTCACTAGTTCATAATAAAGCTAAGCCTAAACAGATATCAAAATTCTATACAAGCACCTAAACACTGTTTGACTGTTGTTCATCTTGGCTATGTGGCAATGAAATGTGCATTGATTTCTTTCCCTTTTAGTGGAAGGTTGTACTAATGGCCAAAATATAGTGCAACAAAATGATGCCATAAATGTGAACATTTTAGTATAGGGAACTACTTACAGGTAATCTCATAATTAACAAAAAATAAAAATTAGCAACATTTTTTTCATACTCATAATGTTTCACATCTAAATTATATTAATCATGTGTTTTGTTACACATTTTATGTATTTTGGATGGCAAATTAAAAAATGCAGCCTTGCAACATGTGCATGATTGTAGATTTACGTAGTGTAAAATTAATGTAATTTTATCTATTCAGGAAGTCAGAAAGGAATTTAATAAGTAGTAAATATTAAACTAGGAAGTAACAAAAAGGCAGAGTGTATATATTTTTCACTTTTAAATAACCTTTTGTAACAAGACAACCTATTATCATAAAATCTACTGTAATGCCACTTTCTAGTGATACTCTTGCTATTGTCACAGTGTTGGCTTTACATCTCAGTATGAATAGTTTGTATATTTACACACTTCAAAAGTGATTTCTATAATGGAATATGTGCTCCCTGTCTCAATTATTAACATCCAACTGGAAAACCATTCACTAATTATTTTTTTATATAAATTATGAATGTACAGTGTAAATCAGTAAATCAAATATTGTAGCAATGAAGAGATGCACTTTAAAAACGTAGAAGTGTTTATCTCTAAGAGTGTTATTTTGCATAGATGTTTCTGAATAAATAATTTATGGTTCATCTGTATTTTTTCTCATTTATGAAATAAATACAAGAGATTTGTTAGTGGCTATTTGAGGTTTATATCAGTGATTTGGAGGTTTTCTTACTTTTTGAAATGAAACTTTTGTAAATGAATCAGTAAAGAACTTAGTCACATTTCACCTTTCTTTAATAAATCACCATTTGCTTGATCTAGTTGCTATAATGAAGCCTAGGTGCGATATATGATGCAGCCCGTGGTCCTTCTTATGATCGACTAGTGAGGGAACCTGGCCACAGCAGGTTCCTTCAACCACAAAGATCAGTTTTGGCCATGGAAATTAAAGTATGCAGAAAGGGATACATAACAAGCGTTTTCAGTCATGGATAGGACAAGAAAGATCCAGGACCTGGCCTTAATTTATTATTTGGAATAAGGAATTAGAAGCATTCCCACTTCCAGCACTGGGCAGGGCCAGCACTGAAGGCAGTGGCTTTAAAAGCCCATGCTATCATCCCTCTCAAGCCATCTGCAGTGAATTCCTCTGAGTAGAGATCTGCTAGGAAAGCTCTTAGAGGAAGCTCTGGGAACTTTTGAGGCAGAGGATTCACCCCAGGGGACTGAGTAGCCACTTCTCTGAAGTGGCTAAGAGCGAGGAGGAGTACTTAGCTGCAGTCCAGCACCACCCCTGCGAGTGAGAGCTGTGACTCATTGTGGGCAGGGCCAGTGCTGCAGGCAGCAGCTTTAAAAGCCCGTGCAGGCCTTTAGAGGGAGGGTCTTTTTTTTTTTTTTTCTTTTTTTATTATGGTGGCTACTCAAAGGAAAAAGGCTGTCCTTCCAGTACCTACCAAAATGGATATTGGCATTCAGGTCACTGGCAACAGGGGGCAATGCTGATTATGGCTGTGTGCAGTGTGAGCAGGTTGTTAACCTGCTTGGCCGAGTGGCACAGCTCCCACAAGAAGTGACGGAGCTCAGTGAAGCATGAGCAGGTTGAGAAATATCAGGGAGAGTGAGAGTGAAATTGGTTATTTTCACAGATTGATCTCCACTAAAACAGCCTCCCAGCCTTCTTGTAGCAATCCACAGGAGCAGGATCAATGGGAACAGGTCTCTGCCCAACGACAAAACAAAAGGAGCAACCCTGGCCTCTTAAGAATCACACTGCCTACAGTGCCCTTGCAAAATAGGTATC
The DNA here is from genome assembly GCA_013396975.1 of Bucco capensis. NCBI lineage: Eukaryota > Metazoa > Chordata > Aves > Piciformes > Bucconidae > Bucco > Bucco capensis. The sequence continues at coordinate 31,641 of VWZO01009767.1, forward strand.
GGGTTCTGCAAGAGGAATTAATTGTGAGCAAGGACAAAGGTTGTGAGAGTTCAGGAAGACAAGAAGTGCCACGAAGACCAACTCGCCTCAGGCCAGCCATCAAAACTGACCCTAAAAAGAAAACTCGATGGGTCATTGTTGTAGGGGACTCCCTGCTGAGGGGAGCATAGGGCCCAACATGCCATCCTGACCCACTTCACAGGGAGGTTTGCTGTCTCCCTGGGGCACGCGTTAGGGATGTAACACACAAACTTCTCACCCTAGTAAAGCCCTCTGATTATTACCCCTTGTTAGTTTTTCAGGTGGGTAGTGATGAGGATACTAGAAGAAACCCTAAATCAATCAAAAGAAATTTTAGAGCCTTGGGGTGGCGGCCTAAGGGATCAGGAGCAAAAGTTTTTTTCTCCTCTATCTCTTTAGTGGCAGTCACCAATGAGGAGATGAACAGAAAGAGCTATCAGGTGAAGTCATGGCTCCGGAACTGGTGTTACAGGCAGGGTTGGGGGTTTTTCAGTCATAGGCTGATATACGAGACGTCTGGCCTGCAGGTGGCAGGTGGGAAGCACCTGTCCCAGAGGCAAAAAAGTATTTTAGGGCAGAAGTTAGCAGGGCNTAAGGGTCAACAAAGAAGATACTGCTGTGGGGGTCCACTATATACCTCCCAATCAGAGCAGTGAGGTAGATGAAACTTTCTATAAGCAATTGGGAAAAATCTCACAGTCGCTTGCAGTTGTTCTTGCGGGCACCTTTAACCTCCTAGGTATCTGCTGGAAATACAACACAGCAGAGAAGGAACAATCCAGGAGGTTCCTGGAATGTGTGGAGGATAACTTCCTCACACAGCTGGTAAGTGAACCGACCAGGGAAGGTGCCCTGCTGGACCTACTGTTTGTGAACANGGTGCCCTGCTGGACCTACTGTTCGTGAACAGAGAAGGTCTTGTGGAAGATGTGGCAGTTCAAGGCCATCCAGGCAACAGTGATCACGAAATTATCAAGTTCTCTATTATTGGAAACACTAGGAAGATTGAGAGCAAAACTGCCACTTGGGACTTCCGAAGGGCAGACTTCGATTTGTTTGGGAGGTTACTCAATAAAATCCCTTGAGAATCAGTTTTGAAGGGCATAGGAGTCCAGGAAGGCTGGACATTACTTAGGGAGGTAATCTTGAAGGCACAGGAGCAGGCCATCCCTACGTGCCTTAAGACAAGCCAGCAGCACAGAAGACCAGCCTGGCTGAATAGGGACATATTGCTGAAGATCAAGGGAAAAAAAGAGAGTTTATGGCCTCTGGAAAAGAGGAGAGGCCACTCATAATGAGTATAAGGATATTGTTAGGGAGATTATAAGAAGGTCCAAGGCCCAGCTAGAAATTAATTTGGCTTTGGAAGTAAAAGTTTGTAAGAAAAGCTTTTATAAATACATTAATAACAAAAGAAAGAACTGAGAGAGCCTACATCCCCTGCTAGACCCAGAAGGAAATATAGTAACAAAAGATGAGGATAAGGCCGAAGTCCTTAATGCCTTCTTGTCCTCAGTCTTTAGTAAAAGTAAGACCTGTACTGAGGGAAGCCAGCTCCCCAAGCCAAGAGAATGGGACCAGGAGCAAAATGTCCCCCCCACAATTCACGAGGAGATGGTCAGGGTCCTGCTCCTCCAAGCTGACATCCACAAATCTATGGGGCCAGATGGGATTCATCCTAGAATCCTGAGAGAGCTTGCAGGGCTGCTCACCAGGCCACTGTCCATGATTTACAAGAAGTCCTGGCTGACTGGAGAGGTCCCAACTGATTGGAAGAAAGCAAATATGACTCCCATCTATAAAGAATGGAAGGAAGGAGGATCCAGGGAATTACAGGCCTGTCAGTTTAACTTCAGTCCCTGGGAAGCTGATGGAGCAGATCATCCTGAGTTCCATTATGCGGCATATGCAGGACAACCAGGTGATCAGACCCAGTCAGCATGGGTTTGTGAAGAGCAGGTCCTGTTTAACAAACCTGATCTCCTTCTATGACTGG
>VWZO01009767.1:35941-47132 GCA_013396975.1 Bucco capensis
GTCCAGTTTTGGGCCCCTCACTACAAAAAGGACATTGAGGTGCTGGAGAGGGCGGGCTACCAAGCTGGTAAAGGGCTTAGAACATAAGTCTTATGAGGAAAGACTGAGGGATCTGGTCCAGTTTAGCCTGGAAAAGAGGAGATTGAGGGGAGACCTCATCGCTTTCTATAACTACCTGAAGGGAGGTTGTAGAGAGGCAGGGACTGGTCTGTTGTCCCTAGTGGAGAGTGATAGGACAAGGGGAAATAGATGTTACCTGTGCCAGGGGAGGTTCAGGCTAGATATTAGGAAGAATTTCTTTCCTGAAAGGGTTGTCAGCCATTGGAACAGGCTGCCCAGGGAGGTGGTTAAGTCACTGTCCCTGGAGGTGTTTAAGATATGGGTGGATGTTGCATTGGGGGGCATTGTTTAGTGGGTTGATAGGGCTGGGACAAAGACTGGACTGATGGTCTTCAAGGTCTCTTCCAGCTGTAACTGTTCTATGATTCTATGTTTCCCATGATTTAAATGCAGCCAGTTGAGATTTACTGGGAGACATAGTGACCGTGATATATATTTGCTTCAGTGAGATATCGGTGCTGAAATCCTGAACTGAAAGGTGGTAAAAGCAAAATATCTGTAGCCTTCAAAGCTGCTCATAATTCAGATACGCAGTTTGAGATTTCTTATGTACATGTTCCTTGCTTTGCTAACAAAGGAATTGTTATTTTGATGATGCTTTAGGATCACTATCAAAAAGTGATTATACAAAAAAAAGTTTTATCATCTTTTTTTTTTTTAAGATTTTTAGTGTATCTCTAGGAAAAAACAATTTACCACCATATATGTGATACTCATATTGTTAATAGCAGAAACATCCACCTATAGGTACTGTTTATTGTAGGAAGAAATTCTTCCTAAAGGAACTAACAGTATGTCAAGAAGAAAAGAATATATTCTGAATGAAAAATAAGTCCTGATTTTGAACCTAAAAGGGAGACATTATGTACTAGCAATAGAGGCTGAGCTTTCTTTCTAGGTGATGCCAATACAGTGTAATCAAAGATAACTTGTAAGTAGTGAACATATTTCAGGCACCCCACCTCTTAATCTTTGAATCAAGAGATATCCTAATATCACAAATATGTACCCAAAGGGACACTTGGACAACCAAAATGAAAGCAGAAATTGAAAAAAAGGCTGTAAATCTTTAAACATTCCTAGTACCCCAAATTTCCAGGTATGCTGTTGTGCTCTCCATGTAGGCAGAAGGCAGACAATTGAAAAGAAGGCTATTTGGTCCAGGGAAAGCCTTGAAGCTATAGTGCATTTTTAAAGAGCAGTCAGACCAGCCTTTTCATAAAATGATATGTCAACTGCCACTTCTGTTAAAATATGTACTTCCAGGTGGGGAAAGGTGACCCCATTATTTAACTTCCTCTTGATTATAACACTGGACCTAGAATAGGAAATATTCTTTTAACATGTGAGCAGCTGGGTTTTTTTAAGGCATTATTTTCTGTCTGTCCCCCTTCTCTGCTCAGGACTACCCCCTGAGAACAAGCAGGAGAGGAGAACATATGCCTGCATCATAGGTCGCAACTTGGCATTTTATGTCCAGCAGTCCCTGAAGGGGTCTAGTTTAATGTGCTAGCCTTTGAGCAGCAGCAATGCAGACTGGACAGATAGCCAGGGGAGCTGCACATTCCTTACGCCACTTTTTGCCTCAGCATGTGCCAGAGCCCTTGAGTGTAACCCATGTCATTTGCTGCCACCTTCATCTCAAGAGGCTGCTGTGAATGCGGTTGTGCTACTGTTGAGGGAAGGAGGTGAATTTGTTGGGAAGGGAGTGTAAACACAGATTAAGGTGCAAAGTTCTGTAAAATTGCATGCAGGGCACTCATCTAGGGAGGTATAATGCTGGTCTCTGGTCCCCTTTCCAGACAAAATGCAGAGATGTGAGGAAGGTCTCATTTATGTGCAGTTTAAATTGCATTTTACTGTGATATATTGGACTTCTTCACTTTGCTGTGGTAGTAAATTTTGCTTCTCATGGCAATAGATGTAATTGCTTTATACTAAATTATATTAACTATTTCAGATGGTTTGTTCTACTTCATGCTTGGAGTGACAAAGTTGAATTATTGTCTTCAGTATGTAGCTCAAAAGAGAAGAAAATTCCTGCTGATTGGTAAAAACATTTATTTTTCAACTTCAGAAAAATGTACAGACAGTGGGTAAGTTTAAAGTAATAATGTTTATTCTGTTCTTATGGTTTTTTTAATTGACTTTTTCTAAAAAAGGGAGTTGTTCTTCACAGTTCAATTTCATTAAACTAGGTCATACTCAGGCATCACTGCAGTCCATGACCTCAGGACTAGTAGTGCTGCACCTGACAAAGAAACAGGTAGGTGAAGTTCCAAGTACCCAAAGAGCAGTGATTGTCTTCCTTTTCTTTCTTCCGAGAGCTGGACTATATTGTTCATATGGAGCCTTGGTTAATGTTTTAGGTGCAGCTTTTATGCATCCACAGAGGGAATTTTACTCGATGGAGTTAAAAGTAGAGCAAGAAGAGCTTAAGACTACTCGTTCAGTATCTCTGCCATCTGTTAAACTCCCATTGCATGAAATACTTATCGCCTACCACACAGAAGTAGCTAGTCTAAGAGCTCACCATTTCTGACCTAAGAAGCTTGAACAAGCTCAGATTTATGGAGCAGTCTTTTCTTGTTCTCTCAGAGACTTTGTGAGACAGGTAGAGGTAAGTGATGGAAGGGATGGAGGAAAAGTTTCCTGGCCTGGAAAAGGGGCAAACATTTGTCTATACCTTTGACTAAGAATCAGAGTAGTGTTGCCTTTCAGGTACTACCACTGAGCATACTGAGGTGTGCATTGGGATCAGGGGCAGGAAGCAGAATACAGAAAGCTCTGAGTAAGGCTGGGTCAAATAAGGTTTGTAAGGCAAGATATTTCCTGGTGATGCAGCTGAGTTAACAGTGTTTGTGACAACCAAAAAATTACTAAAAATTGCTAGAAAGAGATCAAGGCTGGAACAAAGGACCTCAAAAGGGGAGGGCCTTGTTTTTTAATATCTTGCCAAGAATATTTAAGTCTTATCTATTTGCTTTTTTTCTTGAAATTTATACTCTTATCCGACTCACTTTGGAGATTAGGTGTACTTACTTTAAAGAAAGAGTGATACAGTTATACCTCAAAGTTTGTCCAACATGAGGAAAATGGAGAAAAAGTGAAACCAGGTGATAAATGAGCATAGGGTAAAATAAAGGTGAAAAGGAAAGAGGAGAAAGTAATTGAGTGCTTCAACAGAAGCTAATGAGGAAAAGCAAAGAGTTAGAGGAGTCTGTAAAGGTTGCAGACATAGCTGTACTGCTTGAATGTAATGGCTTGCATAAATAGATCATGTTAATGCTGACACACAAAGTAGATTTAAATAAGAAGCCACAATTTTATTTGTACACAAGTATCATATCTAAGCATACTAAAAGCCTCTTGGCAAATGGTCTTTTTGCCAGTACATTCTTGCCTATTTAATTCTCTGAGCAAGATTTTTGCTTTTGAGAGCTATTGTAATTGATCTATGCAAGATTCTTTGAAATACTAAACTCTAAAATATCTCTGTTACTAATAATACTTTTAATGGAGGTCCATTCACATTTCTATAAGAGGGCCTATGGACCTGATTGTGCCCATGCCTCTGCAACCTTCAAGCATCTTCTAAAACAGCATATGGCCTCCAGATCTCAGATCCAAATTCTACAGTCCAAAAACTGAGCAAACCTGTCAGTTCACTGTATAAGGCAAGCCATAAAATATTGGACTCTCAAGGGAGGAATTGAGCCCACTGTATTATGTACCTTCCTTCTCAAACTCCCACATTGAGCCTGTATGTCACTGGCATTCTCAGGGCTGAAGCATATGTACAACTGTACAAGGTCATACATACTGGTACATCCACAGCTTCATGAACATCTCCTTCTTGGCTCACAGACAAACCTTTCTGCATCTGCTATCCTGAAACCAAGATGAGGCATCTGTTAAACCCTTACCCAGACCTGGCATATGCACTGTTTTAAAATTAATGTTATAGCATAAACAATGGAATGCTGAAGTTGTCACAAACTGTGGTCCTCATGGGGCTCTAGCCATCCGCTTGCTAATTATGTATACCACAGCCTGGCTGTTATGCAGAAAACAAACATTGCTGTTTGCAGCTTTGCCCTACTAGATAATTACTGTGACCAGTACAGGCAAAATTCCAGGAAAGTTATGCCTATTTCTGCCCACTGATGTAGCCACTTTTTGCTTGTTCCCCCTTTAAAGGCTACACCTGCTTTTTCTGCCACCTTCTACCTCATGTTAACCTGCTTACATCTGCCCTTCCCAGCCTGTGTTAATCTTTCTCTCTGACAGTGAAAGTACATTGTCCAAGACATGCTTCTTATGCTATAAGAACTTTGCTGTTATTAAGCTAGTGTTGATATGACAGTGGAATATTTAACATCTTTTATGCAAGCCTACATAAAAGTCACCTTTTTGATAAGGCAGATATATTCACTCCCTCAGCAAATGAAGCTGTTTGTCCTGGATGAGATCTCAAGAGGTGACAGTTAATTCAGAGCTTTAAGGGCATTCTCTTCTGGTGGCCAAATCTCTAAGAAATACAATATCTGCACTCATCAGTGTTTTCCTTTCCTCCCCACTGCTTTTACCTGTGCATGAATAGCTCTTCCCCATGCTCAAATAGTTGACAACAGAGGACAGTAATCCTCTGTATTCATCTGTTACAGACAGACTTGAGAAGAAACAATATGTAAGGATGAACATTTCCTCAACCAGAGCACAGGCTCTTTGGGCCGTTTATTACACTACTGGATAGCTATGCTTTTGCACAGGCGCACAAATGTGATTACTTTTTGTTACTACAAATGCAGATACTTAGGTGCTATCAGTTAGGCAGCAACTGATTTGAATAGATTTCCAATAGTACAATGAAAGGAGTAGTGTCTCGCATGCATTTAATTTACAGAAGCAGCTAAAGCCCCACCATATAATATTGGTACCTTGTACCAGAGAAAGGTACTCATGTCTTCTGTGTGTGCCCTTTGAACAAGAATTTATTTGATCCTTGATGAAATTGCTGAAAACTAGAAAGAGATGAGTATCAAAAGAGTGCAAAGTTGCACAGTACAAAAGATGGTATGGGCTTACAGCACTTACATTACAGTAACATATATTTTAAGTGCTTTCAGCAGTGCAATGAACTCTAACCCCTAACCAGAACCCTAAACATAACCCTAACCCTAACCTGAACCCTAAATCTAACCCTAACCCTAACTCTAATGATCCTAAACACGAAACCTAACCCCTAACCCCTAACCCTAACCCTATGATATATATATGTACCAGAAGTATTTACTCACCAAAAAATGGGGGCGTTACAGTTGTAACATCTCTTGTTTGTTCAGTCTGAGAGTTTTCTAAAACATGCTTTATCTAGCAACAGAATGCTTCAAACTCATCAGGGCATTAAAAATAACAACTCAAGATTTGTGGAACCTTGACATGATGTCAAATACCAAGTTGTTTTTATTACTCAGTCATGAGCCTCACTTGAACACTAAATGTCCCAGAGGGTAGTGCTGTGTGACCTCCTAATATTGACGCTCATGAAGAATGTTTTGTTTAACTTCTTCAGATCATTTACTTTACATTTTGTGTAAAGATTCGTGACAGACTAATGGAAATTTGGAGATTAATTCAGATGCATACTCATTCACCTGAGTGAATATGAACTTGGCTGGAAACAGTCCAAGGGTATCTCAGATTTAAAATATGTTTTTCAATCAACAAAATGTGTTTGTAATGTAAGATTTGTCTAGTGAACAATCCACCTAATGAGCTGGTGGCCATCTAGAGAGATTCTTTTATTACTTGATTTACTAAATAGAAGTCTAATTTTTCACTGGCTGTTTGTTTCCCTTTATTAGCTCTTTTTCCAAAGTGACAATTCCATCTCTGAAATATCTTACCATTGCCTTTATCTCTGAATAATAATATTAATTAATAATTAAATAATAAATTTGGAAAGTCTGTGCCACTCTTGGGAAAATGCAACCTACCAGCAGCAAACATCAGCAGAAAACAGGAATTCAAGCGCTATTTGAACATTTGTGCCGAAAGAGATGCTTACATATCACAACCTTGTCAGCAGTAATACCTAATTTTTTGAAAACACAGGCTTATTGGATGGCATTGAGAGACAATAAGGCTCTTCAGAATGGGATGTAGCAATGCTGTCATACTGAGGTGCTTGACCTAGCTAGTAAGAACAGCTGAGTACATACAACTACCACAAGATGTACTTCATGGTATAGCATTTGCATCTCTCGCTGCAAGGTAGAGCCTCTCTTCAGTCACAATTCTATGCTTGTCTCCTTTTATAAATGCCCATATCCTTTTCTTGAGCACTTCCATCACACCAGCTCTTTTCTGTTTCAAGTGATGGGTACAGAATTGAAACATGTTGCCAATACCAGGATTTTCACAGTAAATTGGTGTTGGGAGGCACGAGGTGAAAATCATTGGTCCAGTTTCTACTGCTATCCAAGGGGCTTATGATGTGATAAATCCATGTGTCATGATTCCCACCATGATTCCTACCATGGAAATACAGAATATTTCACTCATTGCAAATTGCTACAAAAGGAGGACAGGAACGTCTGCCATCTGTGGAGACTCTGAGTACAGCAGTGAATAACTCTCGGTTCTGGCACCTCCCAGTTTTCCTTCTGGAGTCTTTAATCCTTTTATGCATTTGTCACTGAATATGCTGAGAGGCTCATCCACAGCAGGCAGAATACTAAAACTGGTCTGTCATAATTGTATTATGTGGTCACTAATTTTAATTTTCTGAATCAATTTCTGTTCTCTGCTAAGTTACAAAAGATCGTGTTTGTTATTGTGTTAGTATTTGACCAGCCTTATGGCTACATGACATGTGATGTATCTATATACCATCCTTAAATCCAATACATAAACTTCATTATATGATACCACTATAGTCTCTGCAAGAAGGCCATGCATTGTAAGAGGCAGAAATCTCACCACTCAGCTTACCATTGAAGTTATATTTCTGAAAGAGATTGAGCTTTCTCTGAAATCAGTGCTTTAACAAGGGAGGAGATAAATTTTCTGTCTAATTTAAAAAAAAAAAAAAAAAAGGTGTTTGTGATTCAATCCACTGAATTTCAGACCTTCTATAGACCTTAAAAATCATTCATCTCTGCATTCTTCCACATAAATTGTAGTTTATGCTTTAGTTAAGGCAGAGTTTTCAAACAGAGGTATATAGGGTTGGCATGAATTCAGACACAAGAAAATGAGTGGACTCTTCTCTGAAGCTAAATTTACCTTTACAGAGTCTTGTTCTGCATTTATTACAAAGTATAATAAACTACATTTATTAATAAATAAATAAAGCACATTTCAAAAATTCTTAGGACTTCCTGTACCTTTAGTTTTAAATATTGTTTGCTTGCGTAAGAGAATGTCAGTTTCTGTTTAAATCAACATGTGAACAAGACAATGCCATGGTCTGTAGATTTATTCAGTTAAGGTTAACTGAATTTAAGTGATCTCAGTTATTTACGAGTTATATTCTACCTGCTTCTAAGAAAAATAATTTATATGAGAACATGATTTCAGCATCATACTCTAAAGCGATTATGTAATGACCAAATCCTATCATACTCAAACCAAACCCAGGCACAGTCTGAAAATCACTTGGNCAAACCAAACCATTAGCATAAGGAACAATGAAAATATAAGCTATATTCCACCATCTTGGGACAAGTGTTCTTTTTCAGGATGAGACTGAAACTAATTCACAAATATTAATATATTCATAATTAATATATTAATTCAGAGAACAAGCATGGCTTGTGGAAAACCAGCCACCAGCTCATCCAGATAGATAAATAGTTTATTCAGACTCTTCCAGATCAGCAAGCTGCTTGTTCTTTCTTCAAGACTATTTATTGCAGAAGTAAAGTTCCAAAGCTCTTCTCTTGCTTCCTTGCTTGTAGTATTTACTGCTACTCCAGATGCTGTTACTTACTGTAGACAGCCATTTAGTTATTTATTGCCCTAGTTCACTTTATTTCATGATCTTTTTAGCTATTTCTTAATCCTGTGACAATAATTTAATACAGAGCCAGAGGAAAATTAACTGACTTGCCCCAATATCTATTATTCACTATGTTGTAAAAATACTAAAATACTATCTGAACTATTTAGTTACTATAGAACTATTTATCCACTATATATGGGTATATTTTTTAATTTATTATTTATCCTTGAATTTAAGATAGCTATGTATACCGGTTAAGCTGAGCTTTAAGTCTAAGCAAAAAACAAATAAATTAGTCCTAAGAGCCATTTCACTTTGTATTTTAAAAGCATTTGACAAAAAGCCACAGTTCCTACTGATTGAAGCCTGAAAAAGAACAAGAAAAATTCCAGCTGTCATATCTTTGTGATTGAGTTCCTGATGCAAATCTCGACTCTCATAGGCATTGACACATTTTTATTCCACAAAATTGTCAAAACATTTCTGTGAGATCATATAAACTTTTTTTTTTTTCCCCACAGCTTCTTGACACAGCTCTTCTGCAGTGTAACTCTGTGTTGTCTAAATTATTGCCACCTTTGTGTTTTTTTCAACCTGCCACCTACTTGACCCATAATTCTGTGCTGGAATAGATGGTGAACGATCAGAGACATCTGTAAGGTCTTCTTAAACTAAAGAGAATAACAGAAAAAAAGATTTCTAATAAAATGGAGAGAATTCTGAGGAAAAAACCAAGTGCTTAAGGTGACTAGAAGTATGGCATTGATGAAACACAACTAAACTGATCTTTCTTTTAAACTACTTATCTTTCATTTGCTTGCTTTTTTTTTTTTTATACTTGGTGACATTTTGCTGAACTAACTAGAATGAGACTAATTGCTGCTTGCATTATGTTAAGCTGGAACTTCAGAAAAAATGCCTCTGTTGGAGTGTGGTACTTTTGCCTCCTCTTGCAAAAGAATGTCCTTGGAATTTTAATAACCAGAAGATATCAGAGACTGATTTTTCTGTTATAGGGTAGACATCTTTATTAACAGAGTGTCCTTCATGCCATGGTAGAGCCCAGGATTGCCTCTAAATACTACACAGTGTTGTCTGCTTTCAAAAATAGCTCCTGCTATCTTGAAGGTATCTGATTCTAATCCAATGCTTGTAAGAACTGATGATGCCTCAGAGTGTGAGGTAGGTCTGTAGGCTCTTACAGTGTAAATGTAAGAGTTGTTCTGAGGTTATAGACTGTCTGTTCTCTGTATCAAACTTAAGTTGCATTTGCATACTATTTTAAGTATGGTCTAATTTTTCTGAATACCATAGTAGATCTGCAGAAATTCATACATGTGAATAATCTGAAATTGTATTGTTTTGAGGTGTTTCCTTTAACAGAATGTATCTTTTTATCAATAACTTAAAGATTTACTTTATAGGTCTTTCGCTTTTAAGAACACAGATACAGTATTCTTCCTCATGTGCAGATTCAGATCTTGGGAATGTAACAAATAGAATGAGTCATGTAATTTAAAAGTTAATAATATTAATATGGTTAACTGTTAAGGTTCACTGCTTCTTTGTTTAGGAATGCTGTTTAACATAAGGACTGTTTTAAATTTGTCTTGTACTCCGTGACAGTCATTGATCTGTGCAGTTTTACTGTTGGGCAGAGATGTCTGACACCCTTTCTGCATAAGGAATGGCTGAAGACAGGCAGCTAATGGAAAATCCATACCAAAGGGGATACAGTCAGCAGGGTATTAAGCCAAATTATCTACTCTTACATGAAGGCATTATATGAATCTTAGATTTAAAAAATTAAGGTTGTTCTTGAGACACTAAACTTTGCCCTCTTAATTACCTTTTGGCAGCTTTCAGTAACAGGATTCTGAACGAGCTCCACTAAATGTGAGAATACAGCTTATCAGTCCAGTGTACACACACTTTGTAACTAAGATCAATTTACTGCATGTAACCATCTAAAGATCACTGTTGACAAATACTTCTGTAAGCAAAAAGCAAAAGTGGAGAACCTTTTTTAAATAAGCTCCTTTTGAACTAAAGGGAAAAGTTCTGATTTTTTACTGTGAAAGTGTAAAAACCTCAGACTTTTTTTCACTTTAAGAAAGCACCTTAACTGTCAGAAATTAAACCTGTGATACTTGTGAAGTATATGAAGGGATATAGCTGAAAGCTTCTTATCCTATTAGGTGTTGGTAATGTATCTGCTTTTCTCAGTGTTTTGCTGTGCATGGAAGAAGTCAGTCTTCTTTATATTTTTCTTACCTAAGGAAACAACATTTGTAGTTTACGATGAGTTTAAAGACATATTGCAAGTTTGACTTCTTGTCTGCAATCTTAAAGTCCACAGCCAAGGAGTGTAAAACTACTTTTCCAGTACACGTCTGTTTTCATCCATGTGCACTCATCCTTGCAGGGAACAGGATTATGGATGATATTCCTGAACTGAGGTTTGATGTAATAATAATATGGAGTTTTACCTCCAGTCAGTTCATATGCTTGTAGATTTTCTTTCACTACTGTACACCACAGTTATCAGCTCCAGGATCCTCTCTGCTACCCAACCCCTGCTTTATTTATCACCTCTGACAGAGATCAAAACACTTATCTTTGGTCTTGTGATCTCCCTGTCGAGACTAGCAAAGATATGGTATCCTCAATCCTGATTCCAGCTCTGATTTTGATCTCTCTGCCTATATAGTTAACGGAAAAAATAATCGGTTAGATTCTTAAGTAAAAATAGTGACTTTAGAAGAAGCAATAAGGTTGAAAGTTGTAACTAAATAAAATGAAGTAAGCTCAGAGCTATGAAATTAATTACCCAAGAGAACAAAACAAAATAAAAAGTTCCGCAAGGAGGAGGGGAGACCTTATCACTGTCTACAGCTACCTGAAAGGAGGTTGGAGCGAGGTGGGTGTAGGTCTCTTCTACTAGGTTAACAGTGAGAAGGCAAGAGGAAGTGGGCTCAAGTAGCACCAGGGGAGGTTTAGACTGGATATTTGGAATAATTTCTTCACCGAAAGGGTTGTTGGGCATTGGAATAGGCTGCCCAG